>CM042438.1:24077540-24306143 GCA_023631565.1 Gymnocephalus cernua | reverse complement strand
TCTCTCTCTCTCTCTCTCTCTCTCTCTCTCTCTCTCTCTCTCTCTCTCTCTCTCTCAAATGTATCCTGTATCCCTTTTACAGAGAAAGATGACTGACCGAAACTGGTTTTACGTTGTGCCACCCTGCAGTTGCCGCTTGCTGATCCCCTAGTGGTGATTCTATTATTTGTTTTTGTCACATATGGACAAATTACAGGTGGAGCGAGATTATTCACACATTTAAAAATCAATTTGATAAAAGAGAACTTAATAAAACTATCATAACTATGCAAATTATACTTTTTCAGTATTATACAATGATGCCATTTCGTATGTTTTTGATCATGGATTGTGCCTCTAACTGTTGTGTAGACTGCAAATCAGGCCTGATTGCTGCCTCCAGTCCACGCTAACACTCTAAGTACACTCTGAGTGATAATCCAAATAAAGAGGGTGGAGCTTCCACTAATATGTTTAGTGTTTACTTTAAATACTTTATATAAACACTACCATTGTTATATTCTCATTTATGCTATCTAAAACAGTACACTATTATTGTATACTCTCAATCAATCTTAGCAGGATTTACAAAAGTGCCTCTCAGTGGTGTAGATTGCCTGTACAGCAATGATTGCTTGGTCTGTGCAGTAATGTTAGACATAGTCATAATTCCCGGTTATTTACAATTGGAGGTGAGAAAGAAGCTACAGTTGCACATAACAGCTGACTGACAGATCACTGGATTGGAAAACACAGGCTAATAGCTACTTCCTCTAATCTGGAAAGACCTATTGATCCATATATATTATGGAATACAATAGAATCAGCTCAGAGCAACATATTACGCTACAATTTCCTGTCTGTACATGTGTGTGTTTGTTTTTCCAGTCTTTTCTTTTCCCATTTTTTGTTTACAGCACTAGATGAATGATGTTTCGACACTCACAACCACCCCACACTTTCTGTATCTCTTTCTTTCCCTTCCTTTGTATCTCTTCCATTTTGTCATAAGCCTGTGGCCAGGTGTACTATGCATCTGTCTCATGCATCACCAGCTCATTGTGCGTGCGTGCGTGCGTGCGTGCGTGCGTGCGTTTGTGTGTATTTGTGTGTGTTGGGGTGGCTCGCATGAGTTACTGCATATGTATATCCCTTAGCTGATTGATTGATTGATTGATTCATCCATTCCTGTCACATGCTTTATTACCCAGGGAGACAGATGTTGGAATATAAGGATGGATGTGTGTGCGCGCGTGCGCGTGTGCGTGTGTGTGTGTGTGAGACACCCACTGCCAGCTCCTGTGAGCCCGTGGACCAGCTGATGGATCGTTGAGCAACAACAAAGGAATGTTGAGTGAAGGAGTTTGGCATTACTGGCGGATAACTAATGAACACCCACAGTCATCAGTGGACATCACTGATACAGTGTCCTCCAGTGGTTTCTCAGATACAATACAGCAAAAATGGAAAGGTAACCTACACCAGAAACTGTGGTGAGGAACTGATCTCAGAACTCAGTGTACTGTGTGTGCTCCTATTTTTCATTTTCTTTGCATTTGCATTTCTTTGAATTTGTCAAAAGCAAGGTGCCTCCAGTTTTTCCCCAATTGCATTTGACACGAATACCTGTATTTATCATGACCTAAAATTCTGTACCCAGTCGGCCAACAGACGGCTGTGTGTTTGGCATGTGATGCATAAGATGAGCCTCTCTGTTGGCAAAGTTATCAGAGGTAGTCAGCTGCAGCAGTCTTAATAGGCGTAGAATTGATCACTGGTGCACGCCGGTTAGATTTGTGTCCGACTTGATCCTGACTTGTTCTGACATCATGCACACGTGCGCAATGATAACCTCACGAGATCAAGACGGCTGCAGTTTTTAGAACCAGGCGCCGCAGTTGCTCACCACTGACTGCAAGACCCAGGGCATGATGGGAAGGGCCTGGCTCTCAGCTGATCTAACAGCTGATTGGTTCAGAATCGACTCAATACTGTGACGTTTTACATAAACTTTTTATTGTTTTTTTTTGAGAGATTTTGATTGATATTTGTCTGATTTAAAGGCTTATTCTGTCAGGATACATGTGTATCTGATAGTGACGTTTAGTCGTCAGAGAGACTAAATCCGTTCAGATTATGGATCATCTACAATCTGTTGTATTTTAACATCACAACAGATCGCATGTAGAGCATTTTGACAGCTATTCTGTCTTTAACAAAACAACTTGAGACTGCGTACAAGCTGATATATGGGTCTGATAACATTTTATTAAATCATAATCAGATTTAACAGGATGCAAGTGTTTCTGGGACTTCCTGTTCAGCCTGAAGGCTGCTTGAAATGGCTGTGAACTGTCCGACTTGACCGCAGTTTTTTGTCACCGCTCCCCGGCTGCTGCCGCCTGCTACCTTCACTTTACAGACAAGGCGTAGCTCATCTCGAACGAGCCTAATGTGTGTCACATTTTTGTACTAAAGACATTTGCTGGGGATTACTACACTTTCAACAGAGACGCTGGCAAAATTAGCAAAACGGTCTATGGCAAGGATGTAGACTCTAAATACATTAGTCTTCAAATATATTGACAATATGAAAATAATGATTAAAGAGTTTGCATTGAAAAGGAAAAAATGTGTAAATCTACAATAGTTGTGGTACACTTATTTCTGAATTCAACCAGTTTAGGCAAATATGTTCCACTAGATTATAAAACCATATCCTTTAGTGCTTTCTCTACATTTTCCATACACTGCCAAATATATATACACATTTATTTTGCATGTATTACAGAGACCGCTACGCAGACATGGTCAGGTTTGATGCCGTCTGAAATGCAAGTGGTTCTCGCATTGCCAAACCTGCCTCCACAGTGCTGTGGCGGAAGGTCTGGCTACTCCACACATACATTCTAGGATAAGAGAAAAAAACACTCTGGGTTGTTTGCATTTCATCATAGTGGGGGGTCAGGGTGTCCTCCCCCAGGGAAGTTTTGAGCATCAACGACTTCATTTCCTGTATTTGGATACACTTTTATGCACAAATTTACGGGAGAAATACCTTTATTTAGCCTATGTAAAGAAGAAAAACACAGATAACAATTCAAAATATATCAAAAATATAATGGAAAGTATGTTGTTGCGTGTCATTAGGCATTTTTAAGTTGGTATATGGAAATTCTGGAGCTTTCTTAGTGGTTATACTGCGTATGCCTGCATATCACGTAGACTACACCACTGAGCACGTCCCTGTTAAATAGTAAATGCCGTAAACCTTTATCTTTGCAATCATTCACCAAAAAAAACCAAGCAGGCCTTTGAGAAGCGACTGAAGGGGTCAAAAGACTCTGGCCTTTCGAGCTGGGGCAGAATCACACCCTTTTCTACGCAACACAAGAAATGCAACGATGCATCTGTAACTTATTGTGAAGGAATTATTTTTTGTCTGAGCAAAACATTCACTATGCAGACTTCCCGGTAACGCTAACTCAGTATTATTCAGTGGGCAATACAACGTAAAGAAAAGACCTTCAGGACAGCAGGTGTGGTAAAAACACTACCACTTTTGTCCAAAGCAGCAGCTAGAATAAACACAAACTGAAAGTTACATATAGCCACTTTAAAGTGACATGAATAGCAGCTTTGAACACAATGTTCTGACATTATTCTGTAGGTTGTTAGATGTTGATTGGCCACCTATCACCAGTTTTTGTTTCAGAACACAATACATGTTCATGTCAACAGAGGAGGGTGATGAGAGGATAGCGGAGGAGTGTGTGTTTACAAGACATGGCTACATTTTTTCTAGAGCCTGTTAGTGTCTGGCGCTGGAACACATGAGCCTTAAATCCAAACAACTCTCCAACAGGGCTTATGTAATATAGAAAGTGGGTTTTTGTGCGTTTGTGCATATCAGTGTGTGTGTATGTGTGCTGGCATCTTTACACTTCTGCCCGAGTATAAATGTGTCGCCGGAATATTATTAGCCACATTTTACAAGGCTGTGCAGGTCTGGTAGGGCACAGACAGAAACAAAACGGCGCAATTAGAGCAGCACTCAGACATGAGTCACCCAGACTTCAGTAAATGTGTAACAGTTGTGGCAATAAAGAAATACCCAGGTGAATGAATGATGTTTTGGAGAGATGGGAGATAAAGGTTAGAAGAGAAACTGACTCATAAGGGCACACAGCCGTTTTGTCCCCCGCGTTTCTCCCCAGGCTAGACATGCTGCCAGGTCTTAAATTAGAGTTTGAACTGCACTGAGGTGAGATGTGTTTCTATAGCGATGCATCCTTCCTGATCCAGTCACCAGAGAGATATATGTAGATAAGTATAATATGCAGATCATACTGATAGGAAGCAACACCTTAGCACCAACGTGCTTTTTCAGAACTCTGTAATTACAGTGCATAACCATCTATTTTCACTCGATATTAACAAGGAATTCACAGTTTATAAAGACCAATATGATGCTGACATTATTGGTTATAATGATCGATTGCTGATACTTTTCAAACATTCCAGCCATGCTAACAATTACTATACCTTCTGCTACTATTTCTAAAACTTTTACATAGGCTACTCCGCTATATTATACAGTCACTACTACTTAGGGTTTTGATGAAATGGCTGAAATCAATATAATATTAAGAATATTTTCCTAATAATTATACTTCCCAAAATAGCAAAAAGGAGTGGGCGATATGCATAACATCTTCTATTGCAGTATATATAATTTTAGATTGTAATTTTGATATTGAATGAATGGAAATGTAATACAAAAAAAATGTTTATGGATAAGACCAACGAGATTGACAGTTTTTAGTTAATCCAGTGAAATAAATACTCGGTATGTCATCACTTTGATATGAAAATACTATAAATGGCTAAAATTACAAACACCTAATAGGAGACAAAGCTATTTGAAGTCTTTTGGGATAAAAACAAGTCTGTGGGGGCAGTTCTAAGTCAAGTCACAAGTAGGTTCAAGCAAACTGCAAGTCAATTGCAAGTAGTTTAGGTTCTGTAGCTAACTGTTTATAATGATCATCTCATCCCAGTGTTTATAGAGTTTTTACTATAAACTACTACGGACACTACTGACTTATTTATTATCTCCGGCTAGGAGGTTCTGTTTTCGGCATTACGGAAAAACTATTGGCCTGATTTTCATGAAACTTGTTGAAAGGGTGTAGCATGGGCCAAGGACAAAACCCATTACATTTCGGATCGTATCTGAGGCCCCATCCAGACGAAGACGTTAGGATGAAAACGCATCCGAATTAGGTTCAAGAAAATTCATGTCCACATGAATCCATATGTAAATGACTCAACACGGTACTTCATATGCCAGGCCTGTAGGCGCTGTTATTGCTACAAAAATTAACGGAACGAAGAAGAGCAGCCTTCAGTGACTTCCTTTCATAACATGACTGTTAGCTAGCTAATTCTCTTAGCTTAACACATCCATGGACTAGACTTTAATAACTTACACCACTGCTCGTTATATAAAGGCCACCTAGAAAAAGAATGTAAACTTTGTTTACATGCTATCGGACATGATTGCTAACATAGGCAGTCAAACAAACATCAATGATCCGATGTCTTTTTGATAATCTAGCTACACGTTTTTCTTGCAGTAGCCTTTCTACAATAAGCGGTGCTAAAAGTTACTATAATCCGTTCAAGGAGTTGATGAGCAGACAGATTAGCTAGCTAGTTGATAAGTTTCCGTGTGGATAGGGCTTGAATCACAGGGTGGATAAAAACACTTTATACTTTAAACTTTTGTTACCATTGCGAGCATTCAAGTGGTGTGGGAATAATCAGTGAAATTAGTTCCCGAAATTCACACCGCAATAACATATAGGGCATGTCTTGGTGGAGGTATGCCCTTTCAGTTTGTATTGGTTTACTAGGTCAAAAACTATTTTTTTAGGTCTCAATCCAAGAATTTTGGTTGTCAACTCTCATGTAAATTAGGTGCCACAGCAGTAAAGTCCAAGTCAAGACTCAAGTCCTCATTTTCGTGACTTCAGTCTTGCTCAAATTGAAGCCTTGAGTCTGCAGCTCAGCAACCAGAGATTAAAGCAAGAACATGTAACTTGTGAAACAAGCAATGACACTCTTTCTTTTACAAATAAAAAGCTGAATTCATAAGCAATAAAACGCACCCTTGCTCAGATCAATAGTCAGGGGGTAGGCTGGAGCAAAAATAATTCCCCAATTAAAATCTTATATATATTAAGATCTTTGTTTGACTTATCTGATATTGACTAATAAAATCCCCAAATCAATCTTTTAATGTATGCATTTCACCATGGATGTATAACCCACCACACACTGGTTTGGGGGTCAACTCTTAATGTAAACATCATGGGTGTGTGGACCCCAGGAAGAGTAGCTGACTGCTACGGCATCAGCTTATGGGGATCCTTTTAATAAACAATAAACCATGATGCATTAAAAAAAGTATTTGAGGGTTGCTTATTACTTGTACAATTGACAACATGAGTTCTCTGAGAATATTTTTTATATCCAAGCAAAACTGGTGTTGTAAGCAAAATTTCCCTAACCTAATTGATAGCGAATCGGTAATGTAATCGAATCGGGACCTTGTGAATCTGAATCAATTCGGGAAATCATTGCCGGTACCCAGCCCTATCAGGGGGTTTGCTGCTACAGGTCTACTTGGTCTGGTTTAACAATAGATACATAGAGTGATAATAGATTTTTAGATCTTTATTGTCATTGTATGCGATACAACGTAATTCTGTTGGAGCCATCCTCTCCAAATAGCAGTAGAGTAAAAAGATAAATACTGCTATTTTGAGAGGATGGCTCCAATAGAATTACGTTGTATCACATACAATCAGAGATGGGAAAAGTACTCACTTCTCATACTTAAGTAGAAGTACAGATACTTGTGTTAAAAAATACTCTGGTAAAGGTAGAAGTACTGGTTTAACTTATTTACTCAAGTAAAAGTAACAAAGTACAGGCTTGGAAATGTACTTAAAGTATAAAAGTAAAAGTAGCCTTGCGAATGACAACCATTTTTTATGCAAAGCTACCTGGACCACAAATGTTACTAGAGTGCAAGCTGAGAAACTTCAGTAGACATGGAGAAAAGGCTCTTTATGTCATTGTCTACATTTTAAATGGATGTCTGCCAAAAGGCCTAAAACATCACATATATGATTATTGTAACAGAGACTGGGACTCCAGGTTAATAAGATTCTGACTGAGTAGCAAGATATGAATTCAATTGTGATTCTGTAATAATTCACAGATCCAGTTCCATTTTTAATCAACATTTAAAAGGAATCTACATGTAAGTTCTGCATACTTTTAGAGTAGAACTAACCAGTGGTGTAGTCTATTTTTTTGTAGTGAGTATACTGTGATTTTCCCCTCCCAGCCTCATACTCGCCTGTCCCAGAGCGACACCCCATACAGTCGGTACTGTGACATTTCTGAATACGAACTGTACACGGGCAACAGACGTTTAAGTATTGATGGCGTTTATTTAAAGTCCTGGAAAAACAACACTTAGAGTTGAGAAAAGATGAGACAGATTTAACTTTTTGAGAAACACAACCAAACCTGAACGCAACAGGACATCACATCACACAAATAAGCCGTTTAACCGACACCCCCCCACTGCCACACAAAACCATGACTAATAATTAGCATCATCATACAACTTTTGTATCGATTAGCAGTCAAATCTGCTGATAAGGGCCTACATTTACTCAAAAGTATTTAATAAACTGTTTACAATCTTCAACACCATGGCTAACAAATGCATAAAAAGCAGACGGAAGGAGAAAAAAGCTCCACTCTTTCTATTTTAGTTAATTATCTGACCATTGATAACTAACATTACCATATAGTAATTTAATTGTGTAAAGCAATGCATATTTAAGATTTAAGAATTTACTCTAATATTGCATAGTCATTGACCTTATGAAGGCCAGGAGTTCTCACTGTCTCTCATCATCTGAAACAAGGACATATAAACATTGTATTCTGTTTACTGCAGTACTCAGACGCAGGTACACACACACATACACACACACACACACACACACACACACACACAGGCACGCACACACACACACGCACGTACACACACACGCTCGCGCACGCACACACACACACACACACACGCTATCACGGTATCATATAAGCTAGGCTACTCTCACTTACCAGGTAACAGTAGGCTAACGTTGGTGGCAGCTGCAGCGTCACCCGACGTGGCAGCAGCTTCAGGGACAGACTTTAGAAAACACTGAAGTAGTGTTATTTAGGTCTGTTTAGTAACGTTTCATATCTCGTTACTTATAAAACGTTGTTCAAAGTCTAGGTAACTAACTAGTTGCGAGAAAGGAAAGACCGCGCAAAGAATGCAACTTGTTGTTGCTTAGTAACGTTAAGTGACCTCACGTCAGATCCAGGGCACGACCACGGAAACCCCGAAGGTCCAAATGTCAGAGCTTCCCAACACAGACGGGGTGAATTTATGAATGAAAATGAGAACGTTCTGTCACAAACAATGTTGTTACGTATCATCGCGCTTTTGTAAGTGGGTAAGTAACGAGCCACTTCTGTAAAACGTAAGGAGTAGAAAGTACCGTTATTTGTGTTAAAAATGTAAGGAGTAAAAGTAAAAAGTCGGCACAAAAATAAATAGTAAAGTAAAGTAAAAATACCTGAAAAATCTACTTAAGTACAGTAACGAAGTATTTGTACTTCGTTACTTCCCATCTCTGCATACAATGACAATAAAGATCTAAAAATACATACATACATACACCAGCACATTCTCCCCAAGCATCTCACACATACACATTCATTCTATGTTCTCAATAAATAGCTAAAAAACAGTAAACACAGCAGTTATTGCACAGAATCCGATTGCACTGAGGGGGTAAGCGATGTGTGTATGTTTTTATGTTTGTATGTGTGGATGTGTGTATGATTTCTGTAATATGTTCACAGCTCTGGGAAATAAGCTGTTCTGGAGTCTATTACATATAACAAGTAGCTGATGTTATTAAACTTTAGATAGGTATTGCTGTGTAAAAGCTTGTCTACACAAGAAGTGTTTCAGCCATGTTTTTCGGCCAGCCTTGCACATCTGACAGAACAGATACGCTTCTAGTTTACATCAATCCAGCTGTCCACACAGCTTACGTAATGGCCAGCGCTTCACTCATGCTTTTCCATGCGTAACTATGACCCGAAGGAAATTCGTACGAGTCTTTCCAATGTTTTTCCTGTATAATTACGGGGATTTTGTGTTGCACCCATGTGCATCCTATGTTGACAGACAGACTGAAGTGGCTGCTGCTTTACCAACGTGCTGCGTAAGCCAGAGATCTTCAACAGAGCGTTGCCGACACTTAGGGGGTCCTTTGAGTTACTCCAGGGGGGCCGCCAAATTTTTGATTACTAATTCTTTATTTTCAAAAATGAAAGTCTGAAAATATACATTGATACATATTAATCCAACCAAACCAATGCATAGATCATTAGTTTGATGTCAGTGTTATTTTGTGTTGAGTTTGTATTAGCAATGTCCATAATCGCTAACGTTAGTGCTATGACTAACGTTAGTGCTATGACTAACGTTACATAGTTGCTATGTAACTATAAGTCATAGGACGTAATATTGTTTACATGTACAAATGTCTTTGTACAGCATAATCACTATCACAATCACTATCAGTTTAATAGTCATGAATTATATTGTGTAACGGTAGAAAGGAAATATTTGAATTGATGAAATTACATTCTGAACATTCCGTAGGCTATATTGTATGTTAAAAGCTAGCATAGAATTGATTAGTCTGTCTTTGTATGTTACAGTTTCACACTTTCCTTGTAACGTCATTAAACCTGTGAATGTGGGAACGACTGTCTTCAGAGTCTTGATGTTAGGAGAGAGTTTAGCTGGCTGTCAGTGTATAGAGCAATACCGAAGACGGCACAATATTATTAGTAAAGGTAAATTGGCCTCTACGTGAAAAAAACCCCAAAAAACATTGATGATGCTTAATAGGTAAGGTAGCCACTATGGTAGCCATCCACAGATTTAATTAAGCTTAAACCTACATTGTGTAATTTTTTTGAGTTGATTCTTTGCAAAAAAAAAACTTTGTTCTTTCACAAATATGTGCTCATTCATGTGTAATTACTTCCACCAACTAATCAAAGTATTCTTATAAGCGTAGAATCTGCCATTTAGAACCATTCAGAATACATGAGAGTGAGTCGCTCAAGTGACGGCCGAAATGTTGCACCTCCATCTTTAAAATACATTAGCCAAAGAGGGACATACCTCCGCCTTTCGTCCTCTTCAGTGGAATGCCAGGGGAGATTACTCGCCAGGGAAGCGAAAAAGAGAATTAAAAATGACGTGACAGGCAAAGCAACAAGACGAAAGTTAATATTGAAGTGGCTAGAACAGCTGCGTGTAAACGATGGGGAGAGCTAATTTCGGGTTTGGCCACCGTAGGAGTCAAAATGTGCTCGGAATGGGGGGGCTAGAAAGTCATATTCAGTTAGTTGTCATATACAATTTCACCGCTAGATGGGAGAAATTCTCACACAATGTAGCTTTAAGGATTCATTGTCCCTTCCACGTTTATGTTTAACATTAAAACATGTATACATGATGTACGATATACATCTATCCACCCAATTTAATATGCAATTCAGTTTTATACAATATATGGTGTAGGGGGTTGCAGCTCCATCTCTTTCAGCTAAGGGGTCCTTGGCCTAAAAAACGTTGGAAGCTATGCAGCTTCTGTAGACAGTGTAACTGATATCACTGAGTCAGTTCACTTCTCTCCTGTCCCACTATGTTTCAGCATGTCGCAAACAAACACGTTACTGGTTTAATCACAAAAGCAAAACAAGAAGTAAATACAGCGTACCTCAACAGGAGTCCTTTCCGATTTCCTGCTTGTGGTGGCAATCCACCTTTTCTCAATCAGCTCTCTCAGTGCTGCCATCTTTAAAGAGACTCCCTGGAAATGAATAGAAATGTCAAGTAGCCAAGGTATGGCAACATCTCTGATATTTGAAAATGTTCTATTGTCTCAAGGTATACTATGTTGTCACAGCATTATATAGTTCAATTAACAACTACTTTTCTTATCTTCAACTGGAATCTTTAATTTGGACTGCAGAATTTTGTGAAAAGTCTACATGATATGATCATATCATCACAATACTGTTACTTTTAATACAAAATTATTGCTCAGTCCTGCTGCTATAGCACTGATGAAAAGACAACATTCATGCATATGTATGTATACAGAAATGGCATGACATTAAATAATAAAAAAGGTTGCTTCCAGTAAACAGCCAGTGTAATAGTGTATGTATGAGGAAGACCCCCCCCCCCCCCACACACACACACACACACACACACACACACGGCCCATATATCAGTCTGCCAATTGCTCAGGTCCAGTTGGCAGATAGACTGTTTCGATTGGCTGAAAGCATCATCTGTTACTAGGGCCGCTGTTTGGCCGTGAGCCAGACAACTGTTGTCAAGACAAAAAAATTGTTCTATTTCACTTGTGATGGTTTTGGTGAGCTGCCATGAAGATCATTCAGGGTGTGGTTTATCATCCACATATCAATAACGCTGTCCATCCACCTCTCATCAGATTTCTATACTCTATCATTTCTCTCTCTCTCTCACACACACACACACACACACACACTTCAGTGTAGTCCACATTGGTATTGGACTGGTATCCTATTGATTGTTCTCCTATTGCTGCTATGGTCCGTTGTTCTTTTTCCACTCACAAAGGTTATTGCATGCGCGCACACACACACACACACACACACACACACACACACACACACACACACACACACACACACAGGAAATGACTATTGTATGGGAGGCCTAGCTTCCCATTTTTGCTCTCTTTCCAACTCAATTAAAGCTTTTGCCAACTAATCATTTTCAGTCACAGGGACGACAACACATGTTCCCCTCTGGGCTACGTTCAGTTAAAGCCTTAGTGGCTGAGCCTCATAATGATGACAGTGTAAGCCCACTGCTTTTCAACCTTGCTTTGCTCCTTGTGTTGACTCTTGCTGTGAGTGTCCACAAAGGAAAACTTTTTTGTCATAATAAAAAAGTAGAATAATTGTAGCACGAGTTACGGTCATATCCTGAATACATCTTACTGTTTGACACCATTAGATTGCTTTACATTTTTTAATCACATTAGTCAAATCAACGTCATGTTATATTTCATTTTTAGGCTGCAAGGAATGACAATTTTCATCGTCATGGATTGTGATCAAGTGGCCAAGATTCCCTGCACTCACCACTTGTCCCCTGCTTGTCTACATTCATTTGTCCACATTTGTTTTACACATTGCTCTAGCTATTTTTATGTTGTAGTCATTTTTAGTTTGCTATAATTTTACCATTGCTTTTGTGTAACATTTCAGCACCTACTATCCCGTTTTTTTTGTGTTGAAAGTGTTAAATCTTTACATTGAGTACTTGTTTAACTTGACATTTAAAATGACGTCATTGATGACATCCGAAGCCTCCCGTCCATGCCACGTGACACATCCATGATCTACACGAGCACATCCAATGCCCTCTGCCCAGTTAAACCACTGCCACTTTCCAGTTATCAGGGCTCCACACTAACTTTTTGCCTTGGTTGCACTGGTGCGCCTAACTTTTTTATTTAGGTGCACCAGCACACAATTTAGGTGCACCCAAATTTTTCCTTGCGGTGCCGTTAACGCCACAATTTCAAGGTTACCTTTTTATCACGCTATGTATGTAAATGATTTTAAACAAGAATAAGGGGTAGGTAAATACTTTTTAGTTGAAACACAATCATACTGCATATAAAAATAAAAATATTAACAAAAAAAGTTTGAAGTGCTTCACTGAGCTACCAAACTAAAACATTTCAAAAGGTATAATGGAGGATTTTCCCGAATTTTAGAAAAGAACTGCCCTCTCGACTTTTTGAAAAAATGCACATGTGCAACACCCTACCTGCTCCTGACAGGGAACGCCTATTAAACGTGTGCACGAGAGAGAATGCACGAGCCTAGTTCTCCTCGTGCACGCTCTGTTTACAAGTTGCTGTCGGCATGGCTCTACAAGCCTACTTTCCAAAAGAAGATTTGCACTTTTTCCACTATGTCAGACTCGCCACCGGTAAGTGGAAATCTATTTACGACAAGCATCTCTATAGCTAACGTTAGCATGCTACAGGCCAACAAACAAGCTATCGCCGAGAGCGGGGGGGCAGCGCCGCGGTCGGAGGCTTTTATATACTGTCTATGGTCGGAGGCCGTGGCCGTCTGCTCGCTGACCTGTCAGCGTCCACTATACCTTTAAGTAAAACATTTCAAAAGAGATCAAAGTGCTTCCCTGAACTGAGAACTGAGATTTCATGGCTCAAAGTCTTATATTTAAAATATATATATATATCTCTGAGAAAGCTCCTTCACTTGTTATCAACAACAATAACAGATTAAAAGAGAAAGAGGGCGCCCAGATAGCTCAGTCGGTATATATAGAGGTTTACTCCTCGACGCAGCGGGACAGGTTCGACTCCGACCTGCGGCCCTTTACTGCATGTCATTCCCCCCTCTCTCTCCCCTTTCATGTCTTCAGCTTTCCTATCAAAATAAAGGAGAGAGAGAGAGAGAGAGAGAGAGAGAGAGAGAGAGAGAGAGAGAGAGAGAGAGAGAGAGAGAGAGAGAGAGGGAGAGGGAGAGATGGACTGAAGCATATGCTACTCACAGAGTGACGGCTGACTCTATGAACGGGTCCAGCACGGGTCGAATGCTTTGGCGGGTCAGCGGCGTTACACACGTCTTGTATATGAAATGTCTGTATCGTCACTGCGCTGCATTTTGCCTCCTCCGTCTGAAGTTAGTTGCATTCAATAACTTCGTCTGTGTTTTCCGCCGTGCGGCGGCCGCAGTAACACAGTTACCAGCGAAACACAGTTACCAGCGGAAACACAGTTACCAGCGGAAACACTGCTACAAATAGCCTACAGGTTTCCCTCTCATGCTTAAGATATACAGCTGTGTTAATTAAAACTGTAGACAAATGTCGCAGTGTGGACCGATGCCATGTCTCTCCGTGTTGCACGGTGGCCGTGTGTGTGAATGGGGGCGGAGGCTGCAACCTAGGAAAAATGTTAGTCGCACCCTTACAAAAATTGGGCGCATGTGCGACCAAATTGGTCGCACTCTTGAGCCCTGCTCAGTTATGGAATACTATTGCCCCTCCTGCTATTATTATATTATGACCAGAAGGAATGATTTACACACGCTTGATAGCCGCATTCCTCTCAAGGAAATCAGTTTATTATACAGTTATGTTAATTATATTATACCACCAGAAAATACACACTATTGGCTTATTGATATAAATGGATTACGTGGAAATAGATTATTTTCTTCATCGTTATTTCTAAGTCTTTACTGGCGCACTGGAGCAGGCGCACATATATAGAGGTTTACTCCTCGATGCAGCAACCGCGGATTTGACTCCGACCTGCGGCCCTTTGCTGCATATCATTCCCCCTCTTCATGTCTCCATCTGTCCTGTGAAAATAAAGGCCTAAAAATCTAAAAATCTTAAAAAACAAACACCATCTCTGATACAGTGTATCACAGATCACAGAGATCATCTGTAATCTATAGGTCTGTTTTACACTCTTTGACCTACAGGTGGTGTTGTGAGCAAACGGAGCCTCTGGAAATGAACCCCTTTGCAAACCAATTTGCTGGAAAGCTTCAATGCTTCACGAGGCTTCATCTCATGGGACTACAGATGAAAATGAGCTTTTTTTGCTAACTCTGGCACATTTACATTTTTGAGTGTAAACAAAAATGTCAATTGATGTGCATTGTCCCTTATACAAATAAATAAATACATAAATACAACAAATAAATACATAAATCTCGCCATCACAAGCAAACACACAACCCCAGTTTAGTTTGAGTTAGAGTCATTAAGTTGCAGGTTTGAACAGTTCATTGTTTGTTTCTTCACACTCACTTTTTCTCTGTTACTTTGTCTGGTCCACCATTCAGGAAATGTTTGGGGAGGAGCTACCGCCGAGCTTTTCCTGTGTATTTATGTTGATGATGTCATCACTGACATCATTGGACCGAACCAACCGTTGGGGTTTCTTGTGTGTAGAGATATTTCATGTGTTTGTTTGATGCATTTGAGGCGTTATTGTGGGATTTACTTACCTCGTAAAGTGTCTGTGTAGAAAGGGCACAGTAAACATTTCCATGGTAACAGCTAGTTGGACCAATCAGAGACGTCGCTGTTATGGTTAGGATTGTGGGTAGTTTACAGTAGTATTTCTCCATAAGATCGCAAATAAAACATGTTTTTCTTAAAGTGCTCATATTATGCTTTTTGGCTTTTCCCCTTTCCTTTATTGTGTTATATATATAAAAAGCCCAAAGTCCCCCCCAAAGGGACTTACCATCTCCAACAGAAAACACTGTTCACAAACTGCTCCAAACAGTTCTGTTGTAGTCCAGCCTTTACTTCAGAGACAAACATGCGTCACTTTGTAACACACGTTATAATGCTGCCTAGCTGCTAGCATGGCACTCCCTCATACTCTGCTTCTGACTGGCTAGTAGTCCTTACCTAGCTACTGCGCATGTGCAACTCCCAACAAAGATGGAACAGAAGTGAGATGCCTCACTCTGTAGCTAAAACAGAGAGCTCAACACACAGGGTGAAAAGAGGAGCTTTTTTTTTGAAAATGAAACCATGTAAACCTATTCTGGTACAACCTCTAAATACAAATATGAACCTGAAAATGAGCATAATATGAACACTTTAAAACAAGGTTGGTTTCATACGGACTTCTAGCTTCTACAGGAGTAGAAACTTTCGCTACACAACCACATAGCTCATGGTCAGTCTACCTTGGATGGTTTAGACCTCATGGCTAATAATTAAAATCCTTATGGAGAAAACCAATAGGATTTGTACTTCTGGAACCACACTGTTGAACTTTATAAAGGCATTTGCATTTTGCTGCTCAGGGAGGGAAAAAATAATTGATTGCTTGTACAGAGTATAGATGAGAAGCCACGCTGCCACAAACACATGCTTGGTTTTATCTGCATGGTATTTGCAGATTTTGTTATTTTGCTCAGGTTTTCTAGTTAGGTAGTGGGTCTCACTTATAAGTGTATTTGGCCATACTGTAAATTAATATGCACTTGTTGGAATTCAAGAAGTCTGCCTCCCTATCAATTGTTTTGACACTTTGGCTATGCTACATGAGACTTGTATCACAAAATAATGACAAAAATGTCCATCACAATTTCTTGGGGATGATATTCAATTTACATCTAATTCTTAAACATTGAAATCGTCCCCAGCTGGAACCAGGGAAATGTGTGGCATTTTTGCTAAATAAACCACTTTAAACAATTAGGAAAATTGTTGTTTCAGTGACTAATTGATTTAACGACTCATAATGTTAGCACTATACCCCATTCATCAATTACTGGCAGCACTCACTT
This sequence comes from Gymnocephalus cernua, assembly GCA_023631565.1. Taxonomy (NCBI): domain Eukaryota; kingdom Metazoa; phylum Chordata; class Actinopteri; order Perciformes; family Percidae; genus Gymnocephalus; species Gymnocephalus cernua. The sequence continues at coordinate 24,289,571 of CM042438.1, read as the reverse complement.
TTTATTATTTCGTCTTCAACGCACCATCCACCACGACCAGCCATACATACTGTACATCACTGGACCTTCAGCCTCAGTCCAGCATACAGTTATTACAGTACTTATTGTTGTTTTAGCTGAAGAAATGGCTTATTGATGATCAGATATGTGCACATTAGACTGCTGCCTGCCTGTTGACTTTTGCAGCCCGCCTGCAGATTTGTCTTATTTTGTTGCTTGTGCGTTGTGCCTGTTTGAATGTTGGTCTGTGTATGTTGCTTTTTACTTGCTGACTGTATTAAGTCATTACATTGTATTTTATTTTATTTAGGTTGCCATTTTAAAACTGGCCAGGGACAACAGATGAACAAATTAGCCTGTTGAGCTAACTTTACCTCATTTACAGTTACTTTGCCATTGTTTAATGAGCACTATCCCTGTCAAATATACACATACATGAAATGGAATGAAACACTTGTATGAAGTACATAGCTTTTCTTTTTAATTAGGCTTTTTCTTCCTGAAAAACAACGGTTTTGGACATAAGGTTTTCACCCGACAGCGACGATTTGTTAGTCCTCAGAAGCCACTGTAAGAACTGCTTGATGAATAGCACTCATAGCATACATCGGCCTAATAACAAGTGCCTTGATTTGAAACTGCCATCCAAATGTGAGTTTTATTACTACTGACTCTGGCACACGAACATGTTTAACTAGTTTATCCAATCAGTTAGATTGCCATCAAGCTGGGCTGGCAAATACACACGCACAAACAAACACACACACACACACACACACACACACACACACACACACACACACACACACACACACACACACACACACACACACACACACACACACACACACACACACACACACACAAACACAGTGACACACACAAAGTCTACCACGCATTTACAACTCAGATTAGACTTTGTGTTTACTCTTAGTCTCACAGCTGGAATAAACATGCGTTAAAGCCCTTCAGACTTATTAAGATACATGTCTTTCTCTATCGGATGCCTGTTGGGACAATTTTCTACAAGCTCTGCTTATCCATCTCCCTGCTGCCTCCCATCTTTCTCCGTCCTTCCTTCTTCATTGCCTTTTCAGTCCCTGTCTCACTCCCTGTCTTTTAATTTGTCTTTTCCCTCAGAGGTGAGTCCAGATTGAGTCATCCCCCCATTTTCACACAGCCTCTTCTCGCTGTGTCCATTCTCCTCCTATATTATATATTTTATATGTTATATGTCAGTGTATGAGTGTATAATATGTAAATTCCAGGGACCGCCTGTGTGTGATGGAGCTAAAAATCTGGTTGAAGCTGGTGTGTGTGTGTGTGTGTGTGTGTGTGTGTGTGTGTGTGTGTGTGTGTGTGTGTGTGTGTGTGCGTGTGTGTGTGTGTGTGTGCTTGGGCCCAACGTGTTGATGTAAAGGGACTGCCAAAGACATCATGGCGCACAAAAACAGCGTGTCAACTGGCGCAATATACACATCGCGAAAGGCTGCAACATATCGCAAAAGACACTCTGAGATTTTTGTAATAGTTGAAAGAAAATATGATTAGAAAACTGCACTTTGAAATGTAACTGTCATTCTTTTTTTAGTGCTGCCTTTTATATGCAATGTTCAATTTGTTCAATAAAAGAACGTTGGAAATTATTTCCTTTCATTTGTTTTAAATTCAACAAGCAATTTTTGTATTTTAGCAAAATACTGAAGCAGAAATGCAGAATTGAGTACACTTTAATATCTGTTTATTTATCACAAGTAATATCGTTATTGCGATATTCAACAACATTATCGCATATTTTCCATGGTTTCCTCATTCCTCGTGCAGCCTTATTACATTTTGGATATCCTAATATTGTGATATGACAGAGGTTTGATCTTTTCCTGGCTTTAAAGGCTTTAAATGTCATTTTATGAAATTACCAGGCTTACTAGCTGTTTTATTGTTTGCCTTTACCCACTTAGTCATTGTATCCACATTATTGATGATTATTTATCAAAACTGTTATATTTTGTAAAAGCACCAATAGTCAACCCCGCAATATCGCCGCAATATTGACATTTATGTATTTGGTCAAAAAACATTGTGATATTTAATTTTCTTCATATCGGCCAGCCCTACTGTAATTGTGGGGAACTTGCAGCATTTGGGGAATAAAGTTATTTCATATTAGCACCAGAGGGAGTGATTTTGAATGCACTGGCAGGACAGAGTTTTAATCCTGTGTGTTATGGGTTTATCATTGCCAAAACTGAAATTGGTAATTTTGTGCTAAAGCTAATGATAGTTGAAATATGCCAGAATATTGCTGCCCATGCTTAACGTCCAAAGTCTTCTATTCATTCAAAACTTACTTTCTGTGAGCAAGCAAATAGTTCAGAGATCCACAGAAACAGGCAGCCTAATAATCAGACTGAATGCCCATTATTGAATAATTTGTTATTCAGACTCACATCATGTCCATGTTAAAGGTGCAGTAGGTAAGACTTATAAAACTAGCTTTCTGTCATATTTGCTGAAACTGACCCTATGTTCCAGTAGAACTACATGAAGCAGGTCATTTAAAAAAATCCGGCTCCTCTGGCACCACCTACAGCCTGTAGTGTGATTTACAAAAATCCACCGCTCCCTGTTCAGATGCACCAATCAGGGCTAGGGGGGGTGTCAAACTGTGTGTCAATCACTGCTCATGCACACATATTCATTCTCCCTTGGGGATTTGGAGACTGTTTTGGGCTTTAGCAGAAAGGGGGGGAGGGACTGAGAAGTTGTCGATGTTCAAATTTCAAAGTCCTGGATCTTCACAGTCCTACCTACAGCACCTTTAACCAATTTCTGGTTTGAAAGGGTGTTGTTTTGTTTTGCCTTAACCAATCAGTACTTACTCTAATGATGATTAAAGAAAGAGACCAATTTGAAGCAGTATTATTGATTTATTTGGCTTGTTGGAGGCAGCAGAGCAATCTATAAACACAACACTGGCATATTCTCATCGTATAGTTATTGTGCTGAACGTTTTGTGATATTATTACATCCAGCAGACACAGAGAAACATTGGCATTCATTTGGAGTGGTGTTGGAGTCCACCCGACGAATGTGAATCTTCTTTTATCTCTATTTTGGACTCCTGGGAAAAATATCTGTCTCTTTAGGTGCTAAATGCTCCACTATGTTCACCAGCTAGTAATAATGTAAACATGCAACACCAAAGCAACACTCCGAAAACCTGAGGAAAACGACGAAAATCTCTGTGGGTTTGTCACTTGGAATGACCCCTTTCATACTGCACATAGTCATTTGATCCATTGTTAATTGAAATAATATTGATTATTATTATTGGAAGAGTTACTATGTCTGCTTTAAGTCCATTTACAATGACCTGTACAGCTGCGTTGATCTCATCCACGATTGTGCACAGAAAGTTGATGTCCCCATTCTTAACCCCGCCTCCAAATTGTTTGGGCGGTTGTTTTTACAACTGGTATCTACCATCAGTGAGCACATCACCAGACTTTATTAAATCATTAAAGAAATTGGAATGTAATGTGGGCAGTGATTCAGAGAACCTGGTCACTGGTCTCATGATTCGATTGCGATTATCCTGTCAACGATTTCTTTTAAATGTTCATCATCACGGAGCTGGTGGATGTTAGAGACCTTGCGCTCCTCCACCTTTCGTTTGAGGATGCCCCACAGATGCTCAATAGGGTTTAGGTCTGGAGACATGCTTGGCCAGTCCATCACCTTTACCTTCAGCTTCTTTATCAAGGCAATGGTCGTCTTGGAGGTGTGTTTGGGGCCGTTATCATGTTGGAATACTGTCCTGCGGCCCAGTCTCCGAAGGGAGGGGATCATGCTCTGCTTCAGTATGTCACAGTACATGTTGGCATTCATGGTTCCTCCAATGAACTGTAGCTCCCCAGTGCCGGCAGCACTCATGCACACCCAGACCATGACATTTCCACCACCATGCTTGACTGTATGCAAGACACACTTGTCTTTGTACTCCTCACCTGGTTGCCGCCACACACGCTTCACACCATCTGAACCAAATAAGTTTATCTTGGTCTCATCAGACCACAGGACATTGTTCCAGTAATACATGTCCTTAGTCTGCTTGTCTTCAGCAAACTGTTTGCAGGCTTTCTTGTGCATCATCTTTAGAAGAGGCTTCCTTCTGGGACGACAGCCATGTAGAACAATTTGATGCAGTGTGCGGCGTATGGTCTGAGCACTGACAGGCTGACCCCCCACCCCTTCAACCTCTGTAGCAATGCTGGCAGCACTCATACGTCTGTTTCCCAAAGACGACCTCTGGATATGACGCTGAGCATGTCCACACAACTTCTTTGGTCGACCATGGCGAGGCCTGTTCTGAGTGGAACCTGTCCTGTTAAACCGCTGTATGGTCTTGGCCATCGAGCTGCAGCTCAGTTTCAGGGTGTTGGCAATCTTCTTATAGTCTAGGCCATCTTTATGTGGAGCAACAATTCTTTTTTTTCAGCTCCTCAGAGAGTTCTTTGCCATGAGGTGCCATGTTGAACTTCCAGTGACCAGTATGATAGAGTGTGAGACACCAAATTTAACATACCTGCTCCCCATTCACACCTGAGACCTTGTAACGCTAACGACTCACATGACACCTCACATGGGAAATGGCTAATTGGTCCCAATTTGGACATTTTCACTTAGGGGTGTACTCACTTTTGTTGCCAGCGGTTTAGACATTAATGGCTGTGTGTTGAGTTATTTTGAGGGGACAGCACATTTACACTGTTATACAAGCTGTACACTTAATACTTTACATTGTAGCAAAGTGTAATTTCTTCAGTGTTGTTCCATTAAAAGATATAATTAAATATTTACAAAAGTGTGAGGGGTGTACTCACTTGAGATACTGTGTATATATATATTTTTTTAATTTTTTTTTCCTTCCATGTGTTTATTTCAATGATGGTTTTTACACATACTCTATAGTTTTAAATGTAGCATATAAACACACAGTGAGAAAAAATAAATCATGCATAGAAATACATGCATCAATAATCGTTTCATCATCGTATCATAGCCCTCTAAATCGGAATCGACTCAGAGGTGCCTAAAGATTCCCACGCCTAATAAACAGGTACACCAAGAGTCCATATTCTATGCATTCATGCACCTGAATAGTCTCCCACAATAGATTTTTTTGCCTCAGTAAGATAAACTGGCAGAAACCTGAGCACCTGACTGGAAGACAGCATGCGGCCCCAGGGACGATTAGGAGGAACCTACGGGTTGCCTGTTTTGCTGTAGTGAGCGGTGCTTATTTTGATTCTTTCAGATGGGAGTTTCCAGTGTGTTTGCTCGCCTGGCTAGTCACACCTCTCCCTGGCTTCCACAGGATACTCTATTATCCGCTACGTTTGCTTCCCTAACAGAGGGATAAAATCTCTTCTGCCTCAGTCAGAGGCAATACACAATGTTGCTTGTGTGTGTGTGTGTGTGTGTGTGTGTGTGTGTGTGTCCAGGAGGGTACAAGCCAAAATTAACCCACCGCTTGTGGCACAAGTTGGTACGCTTGGTGTGTGTGTGTGTGTGTGTGTGTGTGTGTGTGTGTGTGTGTGTGTGTGCGTGTGTGTGTGTGTGTGTGTGTGTGTGTGTGTGTGTGTGTGTGTGTGTGTGTGTCTTTGTTGATGCAGTGAGTGATTTACCGTACAGAGCTACACCTGAGAGGACACTATCAATGATTTAGATGCATTCTGGGATAGGAGAAAAAACACTCTTGATTGTTTGCCAATCACAATCAGCAACGGTGCTAAGCTCCAGATGTAGCGACGGTCGGGAAGGAACTTGTTTTGGTGCACCCTGCAAAAGAAAACGCCACATACAATATTAAATGAAGTTAGCCGTTCACACTATACAGTAACGTGAGCTATTTAAATTAGCAATCCAAATTTTCTTCTAAACTTGCCATTTTCAGCGTGTAACTTCCTAACTCTTAAGTTTGTTGTTTCCCTAAGTTTGAGAACGGCAACACACAGAGAGCGGAAGGCGATGGACATCCTGGAAATGTACTTCTGTTGATCCAGACTAGGGATAATTAAACTTCCATTCTAAATGTATCCTGCTTGAGGCAGAGAGTCATACGAGAGCAAGTGGAGTGGAATACCTTGAGTTTAATATGATCTCCATCCACAGTGACCTTCTGCCTCTCAGGGGAAAATGGCGGTACAGGTGATGCTGCCACAACATGAACACCTTTATGTAATTCTTCTCCACACTGCTGCCCCAAAACATCTGTCAGCATCCATCCTGCAGAAGTTACCTGTGTGAAACTGTGTGTGAGCATGTGTCTAAGCACGTATTTGTGTCTGCGCAAAGACAAGTGCTTGCTCATTACACAAATAGCTTCAAAAAATGTTCCGAACCTAAAAGATCCTGAGTTATCTCTGATCATTTGTGTCACTGCACATTTCAAACGAGTCCTTTGTGAAAATGGAACACTCACAAATGCTTTTTTTATGGTTGACACATTTCTTTCTGCTATAAATACGATAAAAGAGGAAGCTATTTTCCTGCAATAACTGAAAAAAGTCGAAGATGTTTGAATTTTGGATACCCAGCTGACCCAGTCCTTTTTGGCTTTGATTGCACCTGCTTTTATATTTGTCATCCAGTTTACAGGCATATTTCTTTCCTTTTGTGTCTGCACAATCTTTCTTTTCTTTTCTCAAACAACCATAAGAGGTTTCTCTGAGAAGAGAGAACTTTGTTTTTTGTGTTTGAACTTGATAAGATCCCAGGTGACCTTTTCAAAACAAGTTAAAGCTGGAATGTTCTTTTATTGCTCTTCTTCTAAGCTCTGGGCTCTCCTAGTGTGTCCCACTTGTCACGGGAATACAAAGTTCAAGATATTTGCGCCGTTTGCAGTGACTTGGGTTTTAGTTGCCTCTTTCTCCATGATTCACTCGGCATAAAGCATGACAGGATTATGTTTCGGCCTCTAAACTGTCCCCACTCTCTCTCTCTCTCTCTCTCTCTCTCTCTCTCTCTCTCTCTCTCTCTCTCTCTCTCTCTCTCTCTCTCTCTCTCCGCAATTTAGAGGAGGTTTTGTGGCCGCTTGGCTCGGCTGCGTCTCTGGTGTCAAAGTGCGAAAGCTTTCAGACAGGGCTATGAGTCAGGGATAGCATCATGATAAAGGCACTGCAGTGTTTCTCAGCCATGTGGATATGTGTGTATGTAATGAGGAACCAGGGTAATGGGCCATTTTATGGCCCATATAGCGGTGACGTTATGAGGGGCTTTGCTCACACAAGGTGATTATGGTGGTAGAATGATTTGAATCATTAGAATGATATGAGACATTATAGAAATGGTAAGACCTTTTGTAGGCTTTGACCTTTATTCTGCTTGTCCATTTTATACTTTTTTTTATATGAATATGGAAAAATGCACATTAACTAACACTGACATTGGATCAACATCAATGTAAATGTACCGGGGTTAGCACAACAGCTATTTTTTCAACTTTAGTCTCGACACAACTAAAAGCTGACAAAATATAAAAAACCATCAACCTTTGTAGAGTTGGGTTGTAGCAGCAGTTGAGCGGGTTTCACGCTTCTTGCGTTCAGCGTGGTCGAGGCGCTGCGAACCGTCTGATCTTTCATACTGATTGCTGTCAGAACGGCTCAAAGAACGGACTTCTTCTCTCCTGTAGCCAATCACTGCAATGCGATCTATGCAACCGCATGTGTTGTTACAAAATCTTGAAGGTGTGCGGCTTGGCGCCAAGCGCCGGTCACCTAGCACACGGTCGCCCAGCACACAGTCGCCTAGCACACAGTTGCCCAGCGCATCATGCCGACTGCGCTTTATAATAAGCCTAATTGGCTTCCTAAGAAGATTTTTTTTTTGTAGTGTGTATATGTGTGCGCATGTTTTATACTGTATATTTTGACACACAAAGCCACATGAAGACAATGCAGCTCTCCTGCATGTGCCACTGTGCAGGTGATTCCTTGTTTTTAAAAAGATCAGTGCTGTTGCAACAACACAGGGGCATAACTGCTGTTGCTGTGGTTTGTTTAGCCTTCACACTGTCGCTCCCTCTCTCTCTCTCTCTCTCTCTCTCTCTCTCTCTCTCTCTCTCTCTCTCTCCCCGTACCCCCAGAGAGGTGAAGCATCATGGGGAAACACAACAGCAAGCTGGCTCCAGAGGTTCTGGACGACCTGACCAAGAACACTGAATTCAACGAGGCAGAGCTCAAGCAGTGGTACAAAGGCTTCCTCAAAGACTGTCCCTCTGGCATCCTCAACCTGGAGGAGTTCCAGCAGCTCTATGTTAAGGTGAGGCTGAGGTGGAGGGCAGGAGACAGGCATGAATAGGGAAAGGAAGAAGATGAAGTAAAATCATGGCAGTTTATTATGTAGTAATAAGTAGGGCTGGGGTCTTTACACAAAGTTGAGTAATGCAGTGTTTTCTCAAAACTATTTACTGCAGTGAAAATTGTTCTCATTGATTTTTTTCCGTAGTTATAGAAATGAAAATAGTTACCTCTTCACATAGAAAGCTTACGTTTCCGTGGCTGACTAATGGTCCTGTGCTTTGGGGATAGACTGTGATTCTGTTGATGCCTAAAACTCCCTCAGAACATCCCAGAGCCTTTGAGATGGCACAGCGCCACAGCAACACAATCAATATATGCGTTTACATGACCAAATATTCGGGTTAAAAAGGGGGGTTATTGGCTGCATGTAAACGAGTCACTACGTTTACATGCAGCCAATAACCCGTTCAAAACCGGAATATTAGCAATAACCCGGTCGCGCACGGCCATGTAAACACCAGCAAAAACCCGAATATGCTCATATTATGACCCCTGGGTTACCCCTTTTCTAACCCGAATATTTGGTCATGTAAACGCGTATCGGCATATCCCCATCAAAAGGAACATTGATTTGTGTTCTGCGCATGTTCTATTCACAAGGAATCTTGGTCTTTTGAGTAGAGGAACTTCTTGTATGCGCCTTTTGGCGCATACAAAAACCTGCATGCAGTATACCGGAAGTAAACAAGAAGTAGAGGTAAACATGGCGAGACGCAGCACAGCACCACACTTTTGGAGCGAGGAGGAAACCAATATCTTTATTAGTGTGGTGAAAACCATGAATATAATGTCTTTTGTTGTTGTTGTGTTTGTTGAAATGACGCATATTGCGTCTTAAGGTTGTCCGTACGTGCAGACGCTAACCGTGCGTCGCCGTTTACATCGGGATATTGCCAATTGATTACAAATCCCATGTATACAGGAATAACTCTCTCTGCTCCCGCATGTAAACGGGTTATTCCGAATATTTCAGAAACCCAAATAGTGACCTTAACCCTACCATAACCCGAATATTGGCTGCATGTAAACTTAGTCACTGACTCCCAAAACGACATATATGACTGTTTCTGACACTCATACTGTATATAACATTATAAAAGAAAGAGTCGCAGTTTTAAACACATGGTTAATGTGAAAGAGTCAAAAGTTTTAAACATATGGTTATTGTTCGAAACAGAACTACTTTGTCAGGTTTAGGAGAAGATCATGGTTTGGGTTCAAATTAGTACATGTGTTACGTAACTTAAGATATGTACGTAAGCTAGGTATGCTATGTAGTTGACTGTTTTTTAAGCACTTTGTAACATGGATTTTAAAATAGTGCTCTATAAATAAGAAGTATTACTACTATTATTATACAACCCCAAATCAGAAAAAGTTGGGACAGTATGGAAAACACAAATAAAAAAGAAAGTAGTGTTTTCTAAATGTACTTTGACTTGTATTTCATTGCAGACAATACAACAGCACATAATTTAATGTGTTCCTCATGATTTTTATTGTTTGTTTTTTTCAAATAAACAAAAATCCTATTTTGGTTCTTGCAACACATTTCAAAAAAAGTTAAAGTTAAAGTTAAAAGTAAAGCATTTACCACTTGTAATGTTGCCATTCCTTTTCACAACACTTAAAAGACGTTTAGGGACTGAAGACACCAAGTGATGAAGTGTTTCAGGTGTAATTTTGTCCCATTCTTGCTGCAAACACGTCTTAAGGTGGGCAACAGTACGGGGTCTTCATTCTCGCACAGATTCTCTATTGGAGACAGGTCGGGACTGCAGGCAGGCCAGTCAAGTACCTGTATCCTCTTCCTCCGCAGCCAGGACTTTGTAATGTGTGCAGAATGTGGTTTTGCATTATCTTGTTGAAATATGCATGGACGTCCCTGGAAAAGATGTCTTCTTGAAGGCAGCATATTGTGCTCCAAAAATGTACTTTTCAGCATTACTGGTGCCATCATAGAAGTGCAAGTTACCTTTGCCAAGGGCACTGACACAACCCCATACCATGACAGACCCTGGCTTTTGGACTTGTTGCTGGTAACAGTCTGGATGATCATTTTCTTCTTTGGTCCGGAGCACACGGCATCCATTTCTCCCAAAAAATACCTGAAATACTGATTCATCTGACCACAGTACACGTTTCCACTGTGTGATGGTCCATCCCAGATGCCTCCGAGCCCAGAGAAGTCGACGGCGCTTCTGGACACTGTTAACATAGGGCTTCCTTTTGGCACAGTACAGTTTTAACTGGCATTTGTGGCTATAACTACGTATTGTGGTACTTGACAAAGGTTTGCCAAAGTAGTCCTGAGCCCATGTGGTGATATCGCTTATAGATGAATGACGATTCTTGATGCAGTGCCGCCTGAGGGATCGGAGATCACAGTTGTTCAGCTTAGGCTTGCGCCCTTGTCCTTTACGCACTGAAATTCCTCCACATTCCTTGAATCTTTTAATTGTTATGCACTGTTGAAGGTGATATAAGCAAATGTCTTCCTATCTTTCTTTGAGGAACATTGTTTTTAAACATTTCAATAATTTTCTCACGTATTTGTTGGCAAACTGGCGATCCTCGGCCCATCTTTGCTCCTAAAGGACTAGACCTTTCTTGGATGCTGCTTTTGTACCAAATCATAATTACAATCACCTGTTGACATCACCTGTTTCAAATCACATCATTATTTAACCAATTTACCTGATTACTAGCCCTAAATTGCTCCTGTCCCAACCTTTTTTGGAATCTGTTGCAGGTCTGAATGACAGGAAAGGATGTATATTTACAAATGAAATTAAGTTGACCAGACAAAACATGAAATATTTTGTGTTCACATTGTCTGCAATGAAATACAAGTCAAAGTACGTAAGTAAGTCAACGTTGACTTTTGGTTTTACACTGGACACAAAAAGCCTCCTGGGGTAAAGTCCTGTTTGTTTGACCCATCCATCCACCCCGAGCTCCTCCCTGCGTAGACTTTGTCGCTGTTTTTACTGTGTCACCTTTTGCTGCCATCCAGTGTTGTAGAACTCAAGATCGGTCTTGATCTCGAGACCAGTCTCAAGACCACTTTTTGAAGGTCTCAGTCTCATCTCTGAATCAACTGCATTTTTTTACTATGTCTTAATTTAAGATACAATCTCTTGATTTTATTTCAAGACTGGTCAAGACCATAACTTTTATTAAGGAATTTCTCATGATACACGTATGGCAATTGAAGAGGTGAATATTAAGAGCAGAATATTCATTTGTGTTTTGTAGGTGTCTTTCAGATCAATTTGAGGAGTGCCTATGGTTAGCATTTTCCACATTTAATTGTGGCATGCAGTGTGGGACTCACACTGGTCTGGTCTTGGTCTTGACTCGGTCTCAACCCCTCAAAGTCTTATCTCTCAGTCTCCATACACCCTGGTCTTGGTGATGACTTGGTCTCGGTTTAGGTGGTCTTAGTCTTGCATTGCCAGACCTCCCTGCACAGTGCTGTGCAGGAAGGTCTGACTAGTCCACACAGCATTCCGGGATGAGAGAAAAACTTTAAACCAATCACAATTATCGGCGGTGCAAGTGCAGAGTACAGAGCCACTGTGCTGCTGCAAAATAGCCTCGGGAAGGAACTTGTTTTGGTGGAACATGTGTATGATCAAAAGTTTCCACTGGAAGAAAGTGGAAGGTAACAGACATTGGCTGAAAAGACATGCATCCGGCGGAATTTCCGGCGACACCAGAGCAATCACGGAAGTGGAACGTTGTGGATATAGGGTAGGGTGGTCTTGACTACAATACTGCTGCTGTCATAATTACTACGCCCACTAGAGGTCCCCATCTAACATTATACATAAATATGGGTCATAATAAGCTGCTTGCCCAGACAGCAGACATCAAGATATCCTGACTTTAAAGGTCCCATGACATGCTGCTTTTTGGATGCTTTTATATAGGCCTTAGTGGTCCCCTAATACTGTATCTGAAGTCTCTTTTATATAGACCTTAGTGGTCCCCTAATACTGTATCTGAAGTTTCTTTCCCGAAATTCAGCCTTGGTGCAGAATTACAGCCACTAGAGCCAGTCAGGAGGAGAGAGGGGGGCAAGGTGGAGGGTGGGGGTGTGGCCTTGACCAACTGCCACTTTGCTCGTTTGCAAGCCATGATGTCTCTCTCTTTCTCATGGGTGGGCCACATTCTCTGGGCAGGCAAAGCAGAGAAAGGGGAGGTAACCTTGCTCCTTATGACCTCATAAGGAGGAGATTCCAGATTGGCCCATCTGAGCTTTCATTTTCTCAAAGGCAGAGCAGGATACCCAGGGCTCGGTTTACACCTATCACCATTTGTAGCCAGCAGGGGACCTAATGTAAAAAACTTCATAAAGTGAAATTTTCATGCCATGGGACCTTTAAATCCGTAGTATGGGTCAAATTCTAAAAACACTGGATCCCTCTTGGCCCATAATGCAACTTAATAGGGCCTTTTAATGAAGTGATGCACAATGTAACTGTCACCTTGATTTTCTCATTTTCCACTCTCCAGTTTTTCCCATATGGTGATGCCTCAAAGTTCGCCCAGCATGCGTTTCGGACATTCGACAAGAACGGCGATGGGACCATCGACTTCAGAGAGTTCATCTGCGCCCTGTCCATCACCTCCAGGGGCAGCTTCGAGCAGAAACTCAACTGGGCCTTCAACATGTATGATCTGGACGGGGATGGGAAAATCACACGCATGGAGATGCTGGAGATCATCGAGGTATGCGTTTGTGTGGAGGGAGTTAGTGTCCGCCTGAGAATGTTTTATTTACGTTTAAATTTGTGAGGTTTTACTGAGTAAAAGCCGTGTCCTCCACAAAATGTAATCTGTAATACTTCCTCCAGCAGTGAACATGTTCTCTGTATGGCTCTCTTTGTGATTTCTTCAGCTTTATTTGAATGCCAGCTATAGTTTCAGCAGGCCGAGGCAACAGAAAATTAACATTTGCCATTCAACTTCACATTACTAATAGTATAGTATAATAATTACTAATTTTATAAGAATGACAGGAAATCATTACACCAGCTTGTCATAATTAAAGCCACCGTGTGTAGAAATTGTATATGATTATCTTTACATTTTTCTGCTTTCATACATTTTTGTTTGCAGGAATAAAATGTTAAGAGTCTGTCTTTTTAGTGCAGTGCATCGCTATCTCCCAGTGTTGTTTTTGTCTTTTTATAACACTTGGGGAAACCAAAGTTTTACTGTTTGTCTGGTTCCTATAGAAGAAATAATTTCTGTTATTCATACGTTTAAAGACAAAATCAAAAAAAAAATTTCCCCTCTCGCCCTGTGCAGGCCATCTACAAGATGGTCGGCACTGTGATCATGATGCGTATGAACGAGGACGGGCTGACCCCGCAGCAGCGTGTGGACAAGATCTTCTCCAAGATGGACAAGGACCACAATGATGAGATCTCCCTGGAAGAGTTTAAAGAGGCTGCCAAGTCTGACCCCTCCATTGTCCTACTGCTGCAGTGTGAAATGCAGAAGTAGAGAGAGGGATGGGTGGAGAAACAAAGAGAGGGAGGGAGGGAAGGAAGGATGGGGGAAGAGTTGAAATGAAACAAGAGAATGACGATGAGAGAAGAGGGGCTGGGGAATGAAGGGAGGGACGCAGTTTAGGGAGGAGGAGGTAGGGAAGCTTTTTTCCTTCTTTTTTTGAGGAAGTGATGACCGTGTTTGAAACACAGTGGACCTCTGATTGATGCCATTATTTTCTTCCAGGCCATCCCACTGTGCAGTACTGTACACTGCAGCATTTCTCATTCAGTCTAGCTAGGCGTCTTCATAAATCCAATCTGATGATCTGTGAAAAGAGGAAATTCCCCCAGCTTAAACATTGTAAGGATTTACACCCTGCAGTACAATATATACTGCACCTTTGTCCTTTTTTCCCAACCTTTTTCTTTGTAAAACAGTGAATGGTTTGCCCACCCTTCTCAAACTGTTAATATAAAAAGACAGAATTGCAATCAGGTTGCTTCCAATTGATGTAAGTTAACATGGATTTCAAATGTCATGAAAAAATAGTTTTTAAAAAGTATGCATATTCACTTTTGTTCTGAATTACATCAGAATATTGATACCACCAGTATATTCGTTAAATGTGGAGCTACAGACTGAAAACCTCTAAAACTCACTAACATGATATATATTTTTTCTGAAGTATAAAAACGATTGCGGTTTTACAGGAGGTGTGGTGGAGTTCTCGCTAGTTGCTCGCCAAACCCATGTGACGATGCTTCCAACCAAGAAATACTCTTGCTTATAACCCTGGTACAACTGCAACTTGTGGTGTTTCACACATTAGCTTTTTCTTTCACTTTTGAACAGAGATAGGCTAGCTGTTTGCTAAGCTAAACTAAGCTAAGCTAATCGCCTCCTGACTACAACTTCATATTTGTGTTATTGACCTTCTCATCTAATGCTTGTCAAAAAAGCACATCAACATATTTCCCAAAATGTTAAACTATTCCCATTAATGTCTTACTCCAGTGTTGATTCTGGCACCCAGATTGCCAATGTGGAAACACAGGCGGTGTTTGGATGCTTTGCACCATGGGATAGTTTGGAAAAAAAGGAATGGCATCAAACCAACAAAGGGCCTGTTGTTTGATCCACATGGTCCATCTAGAGCGACAAGAGAGAAGCAAATGTTATGCTGATATGATAGAGAGAATTATGTAAATGAACAATACAGTGAGTTAGTGTCCATATGTCTGTGAGTACTGTATGTGAGAATGTGTGTGTGGACATTTTACAAGCAAAATACACGTTATGAACCCAGATTAAACTGCCCCATGGACGTGTGTGTGTGTGTGTGTGCGCAGTTACATTTCATTTGTTCCTCAATTGCCAAATTGTACCAGTTGTACAGCACAGCATCCATATGCTTTACGCTCAGAGTAGAGAGGCATACTGATCTGCTGCTCGTTGAGTTCTTGCTGCGCCTAAAGCTTTACCACACATGCTAACAAAAATCAATATCTTTATCAAAATGATTACGTGCTTCATTAAAAGAACATGTAATTAGGTTAGACTAACAGCCTTGTCCTCCACATAATGTAATCTGGGCTTCCTCCAGCAGTGAACATGTTCTCTTTATGGCTCTCTTTGTGATTTCTTCAGCTTTATTTGAATGCCAGCTATAGTTTCAGCGGGCCAACAGTTTGGCATTCAACTTCACATTACTAATATTATATAATAATTACAAATTTTAGAAGAAGAATGAAAGGAGATCACTACACCAGCTTGTCGTAATTAATGCCACCGTGTTTAGAAATTGTATGCGATTATCTTTACATTTTTCTGCAGGCACTGAGCTGTAATTTTCAACGTCACTTCCTGAGAGCCTCCTTGCCATTGAAGAATGTAACCAGCGTAACCATGGTAACCCCTGCCGACCTCCGCTTTAGCGGCATTGTCAGATAACGCTTAAATTACCGAAAGAGGTGAATAACTAGATCGACAGTCGTTTAAATATGTAGAAATGTAAATTAGAGCGTTATTGACATTACAGAGCTCCTTGATCTCCGTTAGTTATGATTGTTATCGTAACTACCGCATTGCATTGTGGGATATTTATGCCAGCATACTGTCCAGTATTGCATACTGTAATATTTTTCCGGAAAATATTATGCAATTCACGTACTATTGGTTCATATACTAAGGTTTCGGACATACTAAAAAAATCTCCCATACTGTTTTGACTTACTAAATGGAACATTAGTATGGAATTTCGGATGCAGCCCAGGACTCTGTGGGTGTGGTTTGGTCAGATTTGACAGGATGTGGCATGGCAACATAAGAAAACAACCCCACAACTGTCACCATGTTGTGATTCAAATGTCGCTAATCTGTGATTGGTGGACAGAAATAAGTGACCTCATCTTTTTTTCAACACAGACCCGCCCACTTCAAACCACTGAGAAGAGCACAGTGAAAGCAGCACAGACAGAAATCTGTCAATTGAAACAATGTTGACTTTTGTATCTTGGACAATGTCTAGACATGTCTATGTCAAACTCCATCGCTCAAAGAAAGAAGCTTATTGACAAAATGTGTTTGTAACCCATCTACTTAACGATAACCACTATGATTTGATAACAATGCAATAACTCATTGTTATGAGTTGTTTCATTAATTATTATTAGATAAGTTCATCGGCTGTAATATATCACAGCTAAATGATACAAAAATTTAAAAAAATGGTAACTATTTATAACTTTAAGGAATAAAAAAATGTAGGAAGATTTTAAGTGTTTGAGGGATTAAATTGCTACATTATTACAGTTGGTATACAGTATGTGCATTGGAAACATTTGAACGGTGTCTCAGCACCAAAAGAAAAGAAAAAAAATCAGCTTTGTATTCTCTATTGTGCAGCAAAACTGAACTAACTCTGGAAATCTTGGCACCAGGCTGACACAAATGTGATTTAGGCAGAACGAGAAATAATTAAAACATACAGAATAATATTGAACATGATTTCGCTTCTCTAAGACCAGCAGTTTGAGCAACTGAAGAAGCCACTGGAACAGTGGGGAGTGGGGAATAATCAGGACAGTAATTACAGGCCAGATGACAGAAACGGTATTTCTCGGAAAAGGCCAAAGCTGCCTTCGTGGTTCACTGTTCACATGAAAAGCTGAAACAGCCGTCTCTTCTCTTCCCTCCATTACTGCACCCCCCCGCCCCTTTTTGTCTTCTTCCTCCCTAAATGTCAGAGAGGAAGCGCTTTGATAATAGGTGGAGGGAGAGGAACTTTGCTGAACTCAGCTCAGATCTAAAATCAATCTGAAAAAGAGCAAAAGGTTGAAGAGGAACCTTGGGTGGTATGTGTGTACATGCGCTCACCTGTTTGTGGACGTGAACGATGGCAGATAGGCGAGAAAGTGTTATGCTGTCAATAAGTTCCAGTTTGTAGCTTATGCTGCATTCACATGCTCCTCAAATGGTCCCATATCCTGAGTTGGGAAGTCATTCTTCCGACTTCGGTGTGTTCATGAGCTTTAAGTTGTAATGTGGAAAAAAAACATGGACACTACAGAGAAGATGTGTTGCATTTCCTTGCTCAGCTTTTACCAACAATTTACTACATTTACTAACAACACATTGGTAGCCGTTTCCAGTATTTATTTCCAGTTGGAAGCTTTATGTTAGTGATTTGTTGCTGCACAAGGTTAGATACTAATAGGCTGCATACCATTACTAACTAATCTAGGTTGCTCTACTTGAACTAATGGTTACAACCAAATACCAACTTACATGTCAGCAAAACATTTAAATGCAATATGTGTCTGCCACGTTACTGCGTCATTTGATGTCAACTGGTGTACCAAAAAACTTCG
Source organism: Gymnocephalus cernua (assembly GCA_023631565.1). Classification (NCBI taxonomy): domain Eukaryota; kingdom Metazoa; phylum Chordata; class Actinopteri; order Perciformes; family Percidae; genus Gymnocephalus; species Gymnocephalus cernua. The sequence goes on along the minus strand of CM042438.1, from coordinate 24,271,828 downwards.
CCGACTTTCTGGGTTGTTGTTCAGACTTGGCATAAATTTTTCTAATTGGGAACTCATTTTTTATAATTAATAATATTAATATAATAATATCCCAATAATTCCAACACCATGCGAATGCAGCATCATAATCACAACACCTTTGACACGCTTCGCTTAGCGCTAAGACTGAAAGCATACAAAAAAAGCTACTTCTCTCATTTTTTGTACATAATGAACAAACAAGATATAATGTGATAATTGATAATGATTTAGAGTGCTGTTTTTTTTTTTTTTTTTTTTTTTTAAACCTTTGGACAGCACAAAGCTCCCTAACTTTTTCACCCTTGGCTTCATTCTTTGTGCTTAGTAAGCTAAGCTAACTGTCTCCTAGCTGTAGCTTCCTATTTAAATTGTAATTTCCCCATTGGGGATCAATAAAGAGTATACATTAAATAAATTGAATTAATTAATTATAAAATAAATTAAATTAAAAAAAATTTAGCGTACAGACATGAGACTGGAATCGCCCTTCTCATCCAACTTTATAAGAAAGTCAATAAGCGTACTTCCCAAAATGTCAAACTAATGTTATCACTGTTAGCTAATGTGGATGTTATGTCAATCTTGAAAGCTCACTGTGTTACAGAAACAAATACACCCAATAAACTGGCTGCAGTTTTTCTGCTTGCAGTCATTCTGAGTAGGAGGAAGAATAGGAGAGATGTATTCATCTGACTTTCTCAGAGTGATGGTAAACTAAATTATAAGCTCATGACAAGATTTGGAGAAACTATAATTTAGGAAAAGAGAATCAGTGCTAAGAATTGAAGTCATAGTATAACAGTGCATTATGTTTTAGAGTATGGGATTGTGAGACGGCTATCTCCTTTCCTTTGTGAAGAATGGACCTGTGTACTGTTAGCATTTGTTGCTATTTACTTCCACTTCAGTTGTCTCAGTGAGGAACCTCACAATTCTAAAAGTCCTGTATTAATAATTCTGACTCACTGGGAGAGATCGTTGCGATTGTTTTTAATGTGGATCAGTCAAAAATGTCCGACTTTCTCTGCATTGCAGCAAAAACATTTGACTTCCCTCCTGTCCGCCAATCAGAATCATCTCCTCTTTCTCACCCAGCCAATGAACACGCTCCCTCCCTAAAACTAAAGAACGAGCCTCCTTTGTGCGATACTGTAATGATAAAAATACATGTACATTATGATACAACTGTAATCTTATTTATGAATATAAACAGATATAATATGTAAATGTACCACTAGCTTTGACCTTATTTCATATGATGACGCAGCTACTGTGTGTGTGAGTGTGTGTGTGTGTGTGTGAGTGTGTGTGTGAAAGAGAGATAGAGTGAGTATGAGTGGAAACTGTGAGTGCCTGTAAAAGCTCAGTGTGTGCTGTATGTCGGGATACTTTTGCATTTGTTTTGTATTTGTATCATTTGTGTAACAAGAGATGCCTCAGTGTAGTTTAACTGTAAAAGTTTGAGTGTAAACCCTCACGCCGAAGCACTATTATATGTATTATTCCCCACACCCACACTTGCTTTTGTGGTCCGCTGGTATACGGTTTGTACTGTCTCCAATATGGGACATGTGGTTTTGTTTGCTGTAGCCTAGTGTTGCAGTTCTATAAGTATTACTCACATAGATGTTAGGTTTCACCAAATGACAGAGTTGACGGCTGGAGAGGGGGCTTTCTGAAATGGATGTTGTTGGCAGGGGAATCCTGAGGTGTGATGAGAGGGGTGCCAGTGATAATAATATAAAAAAACTGTCCTGTGTCACAGTGTCACCCAGTGGATAGAAGTATAATGTCATGCCTCACTCACAACAACAACAACAACAACAACAACTCAACAACTGGGGTCCGTTTCAGGTAGGAGGTTCAACAAACTCTGAGTCTGAGCCTGATCTCTGAGTTGATTGAGCCTGAGATGGGAAACTCTGAGTTTTCGGTTTCACAACAGCTGATTCGAGTTGGTTCAATCAACTCGGAGTAGGTTGACTCAGGGTTACGCGCGTGCACCAAAGACAGCATGAATGGAGCCATGATACTACGATTCACCATGGCAACAACCACAAACAAACGGGTCGGCGGACATACTCATGCGCACATACAGCGAGTTTGAACATGTATTTCGTTAAAAAAAGCAACACAGCGGCTGCTGCAAAAGAGAGAGAAATTGCGCTGGAGAAAATTGCTGCTAGAGTAAATGCTTATATTCCAATATGATGTATATCATATTTAATCATAAGCTAATATTACTTCAAATCTATTTCAGTTAGGTGCAATACTGCGGGCGAAAAAGTCATAGGCTACTAATCCCATTCTGAGGCTGCAGCACCATCATTAACAGAATTATAATTCATAATCTTTCATTTCAAAGGGTTTACATCATTCACCTGCAATCCTGTGGAACTCCTTTTTAATGTCTCTGACTGGTCTGTGTCCAGGAACACTACACATGTTTAAACTCTTTACTTTCACTGACCCGTATACGGGACACTCACGCTCAAAGTGGACGCTGCTTAAACTTTGTTATAAATTTGACGCATTAAATCTTCAAAATATATGGTCATGCAGCACATCTGTTGAAAGCTTAGACTGTCAGGATTGAATTAAGCCCAAACACAAAGCATGAGATGATTTATAGCAGTTATTCAACGTTTCAGAGCGATCTCTTCTGACGGCGCTTTATTAAAATTATTATTATCACCAAGGTTGTAGAGACAACTGTAATGCAAGAATGTGCTGGAGTGTAGAGCATGTCCACGATGGGTGACGGTAGTGATATGAGGACGGATAAGGTTATGTAGCTTACATAACTGATAGACTGGGAAGAAAAACCATAGCGCTCAAATAGGACGTTATCTGGAAATTAAAATGCGTCAATATCATCTTCCGACATATGTTTAACTCCCTGCCATACAGCGTCTTCATCAACGGATCGTCGATAAAAGGAAATGCCATGTTTTATGAGACTATGTCTGCCTAACAGTTAATAAACCAACAATGTTTTATTTTATTCACGCCAATATAACAAACTGCGCTGAAATGAGCCTGATACAGACTGAATGAATGAATGAGGAAATTAAGAGCTCTGTGTCAGAGGGAGGAGCGTTAATTCTCTTCATACATCCATGGGGAGGAGTCTGAGAGAAACTCGAGGTTTCTCGAAGAAAACCTCCTCCCGACCAGGTTAGGTTCATAGGCTCAGTTACCATAGTAACTAACTCTGAGGTTAAGTTACCTCTCTTTCTGAAACGGAAAACTCAGAGTTTCCCTCATCTCAGGCTTAACAAACTCAGAGTTTCCACTAATCCTCCTACCTGAAACGGACCTCTGTACAGCTCCCCTTTGTTTATTATCCAATGAAAGCCCCAAGATCAAAACAATATAGACAATATAATATTACAATATATTAGTCATTGTTCAGTCTTGTGTTTCTCAAAAGTGCAGACATCTGAAAGTGGAGTGAGATAATTTCATCATTTTACAAGGTGAATCGGATTGTTGGTTTTTAAGTATACAGCAACATAAGTGAAGCCACTTGATAAATGGGCTTTTTCTGAAATTAAATAGCTTTTATGGAATGAAGATCTCTTATGTGAAAGTGAAATTAAGCAAAAGAACAGTGTGTGGATGTAAAAAAACAACAACAAAAGCTTCATTTACAACAACAACAATTGTAATGCAAGTTCTGTTATGCTATTGGGTGAACTGTTGGAATCATTTAAAGCTGCACTACTATTGTTTATAGTAAACATTTTTAAAAGGACTATGTGTGACAAAGCCACAGAAAATAAGCTCAATAGTGCTCCTTTTTTCCTTCAGCCACAGCAGGCAGTTGTCAGTGAGAATGCTTTGATAAATCCACCACCTGCCCAGCTCCAAACAGCTAACAAATTCATTTAGCAGCCACTGTAGCCAGTCAACATAGTGGGGAATTTGGCAGTTCAAGATCAACATATTTCTCTCAGGAGGTGGTGGAGACCAAAAATATTGGGCTTACATTTGTTGGGGGGATCAGAACAGGGGCGTCAGACTGGGAGGGAAAAGGGGATTGAGTACCCAGGGCCCTCATGTGAGGAGGGCCCAAAAAGATGCTAGAATGAATAGCTGTGGATGTGGGGATGACCCATAGAAAATGCATTTCTACAGGGCCCAGCATTTTGTGCTACGTCCCTGGGTCAGAAGGATGACTGCAAATGTATGCTAATGTTGATCTGTATTTGCTGGATGTGTAAATATACAATTCTATTCACCATAGCAAATATAGAATGTAATGGCATGCCAATGTTTATTTTTGGCAAAAATAAATAAACAAACACACAACCAAAAAGGTATTCATGCAGCTTTAAAGCCGCTATAAAGTATGAAGGATTTAAAATACTAGCAATAAAAAAAATCATTTTTATTGGGATTGTCATCCAGCATAAGAGCAATTTCAGTAGGGCTGCAACTAATGAATATTTTCATTGTCCATGAATCTGGCAATCATTTTCTTGATTAATCGATCAGTTGTTTGGTCTATAAACTGTCAGAAAATGGAAGAAAGAATCCCAGGATGACGTCCTCAAATGTCTAGTTTTGTCCACTCTCAAATATATTCCTTTTATTGTCACAGAGGAGTAAAGAAACCAGAACATATTCACATTTAAGAGGCTACAATCAAATATTACTTTAATTTGATTTAAAATTAGTTCACAACTGAGCGATTCATCTTTGAGATCTTTCAGCTCTATATTTCAGTGCATTACACATAGGGGTTTAAATGAAAATGTAATTTTTGTTGTGGGTAGATTATCTCACTCCACTGGCAGATTTCTTGGCACCTATTTTAAGAAAACCAAAGACTAACTGCATTATAATCACAGGCTTGGTTAATTGTCTGAGCAGTATGGAGTAAAACAGTTTGCTTAGAGCAGATTGGCTTCAAGAAGTGGCTTCACAAAGTGTTGATGTCTGCTGATTAGATTCTGTCCATTCTTATTAGTACCAGTTCAGAGCAAGAGAGACAAGTTGACTTTCCTCCCCAAGATTGCAGACACAAATGATTTTTTTTGTTTTTGCTGTTTTGATTGCTTTTCTCATCGGATGTTTTTCATGCATTATCCAATTCAAAACTACTTAGACACAATTTAGTTTTCACTCTGTAGATTGCATGTGTCAAAGATGGGATCGCGTGAGGGAACTGAAATAAAATATATGAATATATATATATATATATATATATATATATATATATATATATATATATATATATATATGAATATTATATGAAATACTGTGTGGTTGTATCAGGTGATGCTGTGTTGCAGTTCACCAGCTGTGTCACATAATTAAGAACATGGATATTCTACTTTTATTTTGACAGGGGATCATTTGTGCTCGGTTGTGCAACATACTGTAAGTCTATTCTACAATGTTACGCTTTGATGTTCATGTAAATGTCTATTTGTCCCGTTTGATGATTTTGCTTTTGAGTTCTTTTTTATTTTCAATATTGTTAGGCTCCTAGAACAAAGACAGTGTAATTATTTTTGTTACATAGAATAAAACACATGGATGTCCAGACTTGTTGTTGTCGTCTTGCCTTGGCCCATGTGTTTTCAACCGATCGCATCTTCACACATTTAAACACACACACACACACACACACACACACACACACACACTGCTTTGATAAATCCACCACCTGCCCAGCTCCAAACAGCTAACAAATTCATTTAGCAGCCACTGTAGCCAGTCAACATAGTGGGGAATTTGGCAGTTCAAGATCAACATATTTCTCTCAGGAGGTGGTGGAGACCAAAACAGAGGTAACAGGAGGGTGAATATTGGGCTTACATTTGTTGGGGGGATCAGAACAGGGGCGTCAGACTGGGAGGGAAAAGGGGATTGAGTACCCAGGGCCCTCATGTGAGGAGGGCCCAAAAAGATGCTAGAATGAATAGCTGTGGATGTGGGGATGACCCATAGAAAATGCATTTCTACAGGGCCCAGCATTTTGTGCTACGTCCCTGGGTCAGAAGGATGACTGCAAATGTATGCTAATGTTGATCTGTATTTGCTGGATGTGTAAATATACAATTCTATTCACCATAGCAAATATAGAATGTAATGGCATGCCAATGTTTATTTTACACACACACACACACACACACACACACACACACACACACACACACACACACACACACACACACACACACACACACACACACACACACACACATAGTAAGCCAAGAGTATGAGTCACCGTCTAGCAATGATGTCACACTGCTGCAGTGATGTCACCATTAATGCTGTTGTCATGGTAACCATGCTGAGGCCACAATGTAGGGAGAGACGAGCACATAAACACACAAGCCCGGGTTACTACATGTATTTACACACACACACACACACACACACACACACACACACACACACACACACACACACACACACACACACACACACACACACACACACACGCACACACACACAGTCATAATTTACAATGAAATTTAATGACTGTGGACATTAAGTTTGCCCCTGGTATCTGCGGACTCATTTACTCAGCTGGACAGCAATGGAGAAATAATTGAACACAATGAAGTGACCCATGAAGATTAAGCTTTGACCTTATTAATCAATATGGACATTTACTTCCCATGAGAGACGGAAAACACTCACAGACTTTTTGTTATGAAAAATCAAACACATTTTACTGTTTTTCAAATGCTTTGAAAAGGATAATACCACCCAATTTAAGCTCTCCTTTGAGTTCATGTGTTTTTACCTAGTGTGACAAAAGTCTAATAGGAAAGCCCAGAAACACTGAATACTCAGACAAGCCTGCCATATGATAAAACATAATTTGGTTATAAAGAATACAGCTCATATTAATGAATCCATATTTCTTATTTCACTGTTGTTAAAGGAGAACTCCGGCCAATTGTTACAGTAATCTTGTTAAATATATTGGTCCGGAAATATTTGGACAGTGACACAATTTTCATAATTTTGCTCTAACACAATGGATTTGAAATTAAATCTTTGAGATGAAATTGTAGTGCAGACTTTCAGCTTTATTTTGAGGGTATTTACATCAAAATTGGAGGAAGGGTTTAGGAATTGCAAACATTTTCATACATAAGTCCCCTTATTTCAAGGGACCTGAAGTAATTGGACAGTTGAGTCAAAAGCGCATGCGCAGGTATTCCATCATTATTTCATCATCAATTAGGCAGATAAAAGGTCTGGAGTTGATTTCAGGTGTAACATTTTCATTTGGAAGCTGTTGCTGCGAATCCACAACATGCTGTCAAAGGAGCTCTCAATGCCAGTAAAGCAGGCCATCCTTAGGCTGCGGAAAAAGGAAAAATCCATCAGAGACATGGCAGAAACATTAGGAGTGGCCAAATCAACAGTTTGGTACATTATAAGAAAAAAGGAACGCACCGGTGAGCAATACAAAAAGGCCCGGACGTCCACGGAAGACAAAAGTGGTTGATGATTGCCTGGATCCTTTCCACAGTGAAGAAGAACCACTTCACAACATCTAGTGAAGTGAAGAAGACTCTCCAGGAAGTAGGCGTATCATTATCCAAGTCTACCATAAAGAGAAGACTTCATGAGAGCAAATACAGAGGGTTCACCACAAGGTGCAAACCATTCATAAGCCTCAAGAATAGAAAAGGCAGATTAGAGTTTGCCAGAAGACATCTTAAAAAGTAAGCCCAGTTCTGGAACAGCATTCTTTGGACTGATGAAACTAAGATCAACCTGTACCAGAATGATGGAAAGAGAAAAGTATGGAGAAGGCTGTGGACGGCTCTTGATCCGAAGCACACCACATCATCTATAAAACATGGTGGAGGCAGTGTAATGGCATGGGCATGCATGGCTTCCAGTGGCAATGGGTCACTAGTGTTTATTGATGAAATGGCAGAAGATGGAAGCAGCTGCATGAATTCTGAAGTCTATAGAACCATTCTGTCTGTTCATATTGAGCCAAATTCAACAAAGTTGATTGGACGGTACATCACAGTACAGATGGACAATGACCCAAAACATACTGCAAAAGCAACCCAGGCGTTTTTCAAGGCAAAGAAGTGCAATATTCTACAATGGCCGAGTCAATCACCTGATCTCAATCCGATCGAGCATGCATTCCACTTACTTACTTACTTAGGGCACAAAGACCTGCAAACAAACAACAGCTGAAGACAGCTGCAGTCAAGGCCTGGCAAAGCATCACAAAGGAGGAAACCCAACGGTTGGTGATGTCTATGGGTTCCAGACTTCAGGCAGTCATCGCCTGCAAAGGATTCTCAACAAAGTATTAAGAATGGACATTTTATTTATGATTATATTAACTTGTCCAATTACTTTCAGTCCCTTGAAATAAGGGAACCCTTCCTCCAATTTTGATGTAAATACCCTCAAAATAAAGCTGAAAGTCTGCACTACAATTCATTCTCGATGATTTCATTTCAAACCCAATGTGTTAGCGCACAGGGCTAAAATTCTGAAAATTGTGTCACTGTCCAAATATTTCCAGACCTAACTGTAACTATGCAAGACCTGTCTATAGAAAAAAAACAAGCGGAATTGGTCTTAGCAACACGGAGCTGCTGCAGCTAATGCATAGCTCCCACTTAGCTGAGAATGTGAAGTGGCGCTACAATTTGGTTGAATGTTGAATGTCAGGCTTTGGCTACACATCAGCTGCCTGGAGTGAGCAGGGGGGGGGGGGGGGGGGATGATGACACCATTGCAAATGCAATGATGATTGGCTGGGTGGGCGGATGCCCTGCTCACGCTGTCTCACTGCATGCTCTGACCTCCACAACACAGGACAGCGATAATAGCGACGAGCCAGGGAAATTCAAAATTGAAAGGTAGCGTTCTCGAACTGGAAGTACTGGCACTACTTCTCACACGACACTTGTTGCTGCTGCTAACCAAACCCCAAGCCCAAATGCAGCTAGCGTGAGCTCCAGCAAAGGAGACGGAGCCACTCTGTTAAAACAAGCAACACTCAATGGGTCAGCAACAGGTGACCAAGGCGTTATATATAATAGTGTTATAGATCATAAAAAATAACGTCACAGTTATTTTGGTGAGTAACTAATTACTTTTACAATGTGGTAACTGAGTTACTAACTCAATTACGTTTTGGGAGAAGTAATTTGTAATTACTTTTTTAAAGAAAGATGACCAACACTGATCTTAACAGACACAAAATGCAATTAAAATGTAGCTCAGCGTGAATTCAGTCAGGGAGACGTCATTATGTTACACACTCTCTTAATCAGCTGCCAAGTCTGATCAGCTGTGTGGTGAGAAGTAGCTTACGTCACGTATCCAATCAGAATCGGGCATGTTCGTTCAAGCCTATCACAGCACAACAACCATGTTTTAAATTTGTTCTCTCTCCCGCTTCTGTCAGTTGTCTTTGCAGACGAGCGTGCGACCCGCCTCCACCCCTTCTACCTCCAGGCATCTTTAACCACGGGGTTCTCGGTCTTCTTCTGGCTGACGGACTCCTTTTGGTTTAATCACCACCACCAGTGTCTAGACTCCATCGGGGGATATACTGGCTTTTCTAAAACTCTAGAAATTGTATAGACTTTGCATGCGTATTTTCAAAATACGTATAAATAGTATAAACAAAAACATTTTGCCGCGAAGGCATCACTGGTCCTCCGGAGGACAGCCACGACCAGCGGGCGCTCGGGTGATTGTTGTCGGCCGCGGAAAGCGAGGAGTGCGGGGAGAAAGCAGAAGCAAAGAATCCTACTCTCCGACACCAGATGGATCGCACACAAAATGGATATATATCATATCCAGTGCTCGAAGTGGGCCGGTACTCACCGGTACGCATACCGGCACTTCTACATTTTACTCTTAAGCGTACCTGCACTTTTTCTTGTGTACCGCTACTTCTCGCATGCTCTACTCTACCACTGACAGAGAAAGCGTCAGTGTCAGAGAGATGACCCTAACGTTACATAAACTACACTACCCAGAGGGCACTACGTGTTTACGTTTTAGATCTTGACGAATCACGTAAAGGCAAGCTGTCGGCCCACCCTATCAGAAGTTAGCTTCTCCACGGACTCTAGTTTGAAAAAGCTGTCAGCCTAACCATAAATGATTTTTCACTGCTGAAAACCTAGAAACTAAAAATAAGTGTTGAGTTTGTAAGTCGTTAAGTTATCCGCCTGGCTTCAGAAAGGTACTAAAAGAACGCGTGTGCCAGAGCCAGACACGTCAACAGAGGTCCAAGTCCAACCAGAAACATCAGGAGGAAGTACGATTCGTGAGCTTCAAGATAACGTTCAAGCTAACGTTAGCGTTGATGTGAGCGGAACAGCTGGCGTTAATGAGGAGTCTGCCGCTACCAACCTTAACGTTACCTTACTCAATGACACCGACGTCAACAATAATGTGAGTAACGAAACACACGGATGGCCTGACTGTTGGTCAAAGGACCAAATTATGTATTTTTGCTCCACGAACAGCTGGCTCGTTTTTAATGATAACAAACTGGGCTGCAAAACATGTAGCAGCATCCCGTCACTTGCTGCCCAGACAGAGAGGGGACTGAAGCTGTCTGGCATAAACCCTGTTCCCCCTGTCTCACACACACACACACACACACACACACACACACACACACACACACACACACCACACACACACACACACACACACACACACACACACACACACACACACACACACACACCACACACACACACACACACACACACACACACACACACACACACACACACACACACACACACACACACACACACACACACTCACTGAGAGTGACTGTTTGTTTTGCATCTGTTTGAGCACCAAATTATTGTTAAAATGAATAGTTTTGATGAATGAATGAATGATTTTTTTTTCTTAACATGGATCCAACATATTAGCAAATATAAATCAGCTTATTTGTGGAAAAAATAAACAATATTGATACTAGCCTATATGTAAATTAGTCGCTTAGGCCATCTGTAGATAGTTAATAAGGATTCACTGTGCCACATGTATGTTTAAAATGAAAACATGATTTTTTTAATAGCTTATGCACTAAAGTTTGTAAACTTGTTTAAATAAATCCATACATTTATATTGTTAATAAATGACAATAAATTGTTGTTGTACCAGCAATATCTCCAAGTTTTGTTTTTCACTATAGAAATCTCAAATGTCATAATGATTTGCCAATGCAAGAGAGTACTGGCACCTTTTTTTTCCCACTTCAAGCACTGATCATATCCATATATGTGCTACAAATACACACGGGACTACTGCATGATGATTATTACTGAAGCCTGACTGAACACACTCTCTTGTCCCAGACGACAGCTAGCTAGCAGCTAACAGGGTAGGTGAATGTTGAAAATGCATCTTGTTGTCATGTAAGGGCCCTGTTCATGTTACACAGACATTTTAATTAAGGCCCAAGCGCCGACAGCGGCGAAGGCTCTATTGAAACTGAAGGAATTATTATTCTTCCGCGCAATGAATTGCCTTTTTGAGGGGCTTAACATATTCAAAAACTCACCAAATTTGGCTGTTGCATCAAGTCTGGTGAAAATTTGGGAATAGGCGCACAAAAATGGCTCGTTAGCGCCCCCTTGCAGTAAGTTTAACGTAGACTTACAAAACTTGGTACACATATATAGCATGTCAAGACGTACAGAAAACGTCATTGGCGCCATACCCGAAACCCAACAGGAAGTCCGCCATTTTGAATTGAATGTTCGGAATTAGTACGATTTTGGCCATTTCCACATGTCGTACTTTAACAAACTCCTCCTAGAGATTTCATCCGATCAACTTCAAATTTGGTCTGTGCCATCTTAAGACAATAAAGATGAAAAGTTGTTAAAAGAAAAACTTTTGGTCATAGGGCATGGCCGTGGCGGGGCGGCGATTTTGTGCGTTTCGCCATCGAAACAGGAAGTGGGTGTAACTCAAGTGTACATTGTCCAGTTGGCTCGAAACTTTTCACGATTCCAACCCCGAGGACATATAAGGGCCGATATTTACTCAAAGTCATAGTGCCCCCTAGTGGCAACAGGAAGTAGGCCTAAAAGTCAAGGTGCTATACTTTAACGAACTCCTCCTACAGATTTCATCTAATGGACTTCAAATTTGGTCTGCACCATCTCAACACCTTAAAGATAAAAATGTATTAAAAGAAAAAGTTTTCGTCAAACAGTGTGGGCGTGGCGTGGCGGCCATTTTGAGCATTTATCGATGAACGAAGAAGTTGTTGTAACTTTAGTGTACATTGTCATAGCCACCCAAAAAAAGGGTCCAGGCCTGAGGACACCTACAGGCCAACATTTACATTTGGTCACAGCGCCCCCCAACTGGCAACACAAAATCTGCCTTATATGACAAACATCATCCGAATTTACATGAAACTTATAATGTGTGGTCTATATGTGATACCGAGCCGCCCCCTATACTTTAATCATGCCCTCATACTCAGGCCACGCCCCTTTTCATAATATTTGAACTGTTTAAGGTACACCCTTGTGTGAGGTATGATTGAACTCAGCAGAAAGTTCCTTCTTCATTGGTGATGGTTTGGCCCGCCCCCTATGCTTAAGCCACGCCCCCTTTCATAACTAGTGACCCATTTAAGGTACACTATTGTGTAAGATATCATTGAACTCAGCAGAAAGTTCCTTCTTCATTGGTGATGGTTTGGCCCGTCCCCTATGCTTTGGCCACGCCCCTTTCATAAATATTGACCCGTTTCTTGTACACTATTGTGTGAGGTAGCATTGAACTCAGCAGAGAGTTCCTTTTTAATGGGTGATGGTTTGACCAGCCCCCTATGCTTTAGCCACGCCTCCTTTAATAACATTTGAACCGTTTAAGGTAGAGTACAGTGTGAGGTGTCATTGAACTCAGCAGAGAGTTCTTTCTTCATTGGTGATGGTTCAGCCCACCCGGTATGCTCAAATTGTGCCCCCTTTGATAACTAATGACCCGTTTCTTGTACACTATTGTGTGAGGTACCATTGAACTCAACAAAGAGTTCCGTTTTCATTGGTCATGGTTTGGGCCACCCCCTAAGCTTGGGCCACGCCCCCTTTCATAACTAATGACCTGTTTAAGGTAAAGTCTTATGTGAGGTGTCATTGAACTCAGCAGGGAGTTCCTTCTTCATTGGTGATGGTTTAGCCCACCCGCTGTTATAGCCACGCCCCTTTTCATAACATTTGAACTGTTTAAGGTACAGTAAATTGTGAGGTGTCATTGAACTCAGCAGAGACCTCTTTCTTCATTGGTAAAGATTTGCCCCGACCCCTATGCTTTGACCACGCCCCCTTTCACAACCCCTTTTGAACTTTACGACGTTGAGTGTGGTGTGAGGTATCGTTGAACTCGGCAGGGAGTTCCCTTTTCATTGGTGATGATTTGCAAGTGTCTGAATGCCGCGCAGATGCATGGTCACAAGGAGCAGCGTCCGCCAGTAACCCCGACACGACAAGAGGCGCGAGGGCCTGTCCAACGCTGCTTGCAGCTTTAATTGCATTTTGTTTCTGTTAAGATACACAAAGGCACAATTTAGCTTAGTTCTCCTTTAATACAATTTGGGGTCTTTGCTTTTTTAAGTTTTTAGTAAATTCTTAAATGTGTGTCGGCCATACCATTGTTTTCCATTGCTCCTATCTACAGCCGTGCATTACGGATCAATATAAATCTATTCTGAGCCTGGCTGTATCAGGCTTCAGCTCAGTAGAAAACGAAACATCACAAATGTGCACACAGAGGCTGTGCAGCAGAGATTCAGTGAATCACACTGCAGCAATAGAGGTCATGTTGAAGAGGTGCAGTTTGCAGTGCAGCCACAATGTGGGGCTGTCAGCTCAACTGTAATGTCCCACCATCATGTCACTGACAGGCCATGCTAAGACCATGTCAATGTAAGTTGTTGAGTTGACCAGGCAGGGTTAAGTCTGATTAAAGATGCTGCTGAGTTGCATTATGGCATATGTGTCAAACTCAAGGCCCCGGGCCAAATCTGGCTCGCATATCAATTTAGGTTCACAATCAATTTTGGCCCACCTAGTTTTTTTGTTTTTCAACGCATTATTGCTTTATTTCTGAAGTTTTGTTACTTTTGCATACGTTTTTGCTGACTTTCCTGTGCAGAAACACAAGGTAAGACAAGTACCTCTTCTGAAGAGTCCATCATGTGTTTTTTAGTCCTCATGTGTCCTCCTTGACAGAAACTATAGGGACTAAAAGTCAGGATATCTTGGCATGTCATGCTTCAATTGTGACCATTCATTTTAAAATGTGTCTCTTGCAAGCCTCCCAACTTTGTGCAAATGCAATATTAAATCACAGGAGTACCCCTTTATATTGTGGTACAGAAAGAAATAAATGAATCCAACAAAGATTTTAAAAGTAGTGCCACTACAGCTAGTACTAAATAATGCTAATGATGCTATAAATTATATTATTTTCACTGCTACTACTACAAGTACTTCTACCATAAATAATAATAATCCTATACAAATTATACAATAAATAAAAAAGTGAACACTAAATACAAATATGCAAAAATAATCAAATACTAAAGAAAAGATGCAAATATGAATTAATACATAAATAAAATTTCACAGTTCAAGTTTTAAGCCTTGCATACAAACAAATTAGATTTAAAGCAATGGCAATAAGTCCAAAATGACATTACATTAATTTGACGGATAAATATTACATGTATTTGCAAAGTTTGAAATCAATCTTTAAGTGGAGCTAGAGTTTGGGTACAGTGCCAGGCTTTCTCAACTCCCTTTTCTCTTATTTATATCAGCAACTATTTGATGTCACAAAATGTTCTTCATTTGAAAACTTAATCAAAGATGATTGCTATTGGCCAAGATATCTCTGACCTTAAAGCAACACCAAAGGTTCTTTTGTACCTTAAAATAATGTTCCCAAAGTCATTTCAATGGTTCATCAACTCGTAACAGGGTGAACGACAGAGGTAATAGACAATTCCGCTTCCAACCTGTAGGGGGAGCAAAGAGGAAAAGTGCTTTGGTGTTGCTTTAATGCAATACTCATAAATCACATGTTCAAACGCTAAACTGTGCGACAGTTTTTTTCTATTGACTTAATGTAGATGCTAGATGAAAAGTCAGGGGATTATCAAAGTCTTTCCAATTCATCCTGCAGGGGGATATAAATGTCTTAACCAAATTTCCATCCAAAAATGTCAATCTCATGGTGGCGCTACACAAAAAGTCAGTAGGCTTTATCCTGTGCACACCATAAATATCTTTTGAAAATGTAAAAGCAATTGTTGAGGTATTTCGGGGTCTTCGTTTTTTGCGCTTCAAAATGCGCCACACATTCTCTATTGGAGACAGGTTGGGACTGCAGGCAGGCCAGTCAAGTACCTGTATCCTCTTCCTCCGCAGCCAGGACTTTGTAATGTGTGCAGAATGTGGTTTTGCATTATCTTGTTGAAATATGCATGGATGTCCCTGGAAAAGATGTCTTCTTGAAGGCAGCATACTGTGCTCCAAAATCTCTATGTACTTTTCAGCATTAATGGTGCCATCACAGAAGTGCAAGTTACCTTTGCCAAGGGCACTGACACAACCCCATACCATGACAGACCCTGGCTTTTGGACTTGTTGCTGGTAACAGTCTGGACGATCCTTTTCTTCTTTGGTCCGGAGCACACGGCGTCCATTTCTCCCAAAAAATACCTGAAATACTGATTCATCTGACCACAGTACATGTTTCCACTGTGTGATGGTCCATCCCAGATGCCTCCGAGCCCAGAGAAGTCGACGGCGCTTCTGGACACTGTTAACATAGGGCTTCCTTTTGGCACAGTACAGTTTTAACTGGCATTTGTGGCTGTAACTACATATTGTGCTACTTGACAAAGGTTTGCTAAAATAGTCCTGAGCCCATGTGGTGATATCGCTTATAGATGAATGATGATTCTTGATGCAGTGCCGCCTGAGGGATCGGAGATCACGGTTGTTCAGCTTAGGCTTGCGCCTTTGTCCTTTACGCACTGAAATTCCTCCTCATTCCTTGAATCTTTTAATTATGTTATGCACTGTTGAAGGTGGAATAAGCAAATGTCTTCCTATCTTTCTTTGAGGAACATTGTTTTTAAACATTTCAATAATTTTTTCACGTATTTGTTGGCAAACTGGCGATCCTCGGCCCATCTTTGCTCCTAAAGGACTAGACCTTTCTTGGATGCTGCTTTTGTACCAAATCATTCTATCACCTGTTGACATCACCTGTTTCAAATCACATCATTATTTAACCAATTTACCTGATTACTAGCCCTAAATTGCTCCTGTCCCAACCTTTTTTGGAATGTGTTGCAGGTCTGAATAACAGGAAAGGATGTATATTTACAAATTAAATTAAGTTGACCAGACAGAACTTGAAATATTTTGTGTTCACATTGTCTGCAATGAAATACAAGTCAAAGTACATTTAGAAATCACTACTTTCTTTTTTTATTTGTGTTTTTCATACTGTCCCAACTTTTTCTAATTTGGGGTTGTACTATTAATACCAATATTGTTAGTAGTAATATTAGGATAACTCGTATTATAAGTCATCCTGCTGCTTCTAGGTTACCACTACTGGTATTACTACTACTACTAAGTAGTAGTAGTAGTAGTAGTAGTAGTTGTAGTAGTAGTAGCAATACCAATTATATCATCCTCCAAATATTAAGAGTGAATGATGACAATAAACAGAACTATAATTAACTATTGAAAGGCAAATGCACATAATAATTAAATAATTGATGTATTTTTACCGCGTTCACAGAGTAAGAAGCTCCACCAGTGTTCATCTTTAGTCTTGAGTATTCTACAGACAGATCAGAGTCCAAAATGTGCCGCAAAGATGATGAGTGCAATTTAGAAATGAATCCATAACTGCACTGGTAGGCAATGAAGTGAAGCCAATATTCAGGTACACTATGCCTTCTTTTTGTTTTCAAGTATGGTCATACTAGTTATGACAAACTGTAGACCATTAGGGAGTAAGACTAGTCACGACGGGACAAAAACACCCATTTCCTTGTGGTTAAAAGATAAACAAATTTGTATGAAACAAATAACAAACCACCAAGGCATTTTTCCGCTGTAAGCCCTGGCACTGTGTTGTATTCAGCATGCACCATTAAGAGCACTAATGGCCCTCTTTTTTTCTCCTAAATTTGGTGTACAACCTTGGTTTTAAATGAAGGTTACATCCATTATCTGCTACCTTTAGGCTAATATACAGTAACTCCCCATTCCCTATATATATATATATATATATATATATATATATATATATATATATATATATATATATATATATATATATATATATATATATATATTAAATATGCCTTTTACTTATTTCCATTCTGTTACATTCAAACCACTATAGATGACTTAAAAAACCTCATGTGAAAATATGTATGGTTTATTTAAGTCTACCACGTTCAGATTAGAGTAGTATGAGAGGAAGTGTAGGGTGTTACACTGCAAAAAAAGTCAATTAAAAAAAGTGTTAAAATAAAGATATTCTGCCAATGTGAGATTTAAAAACAAATGTTTTATCATTACTGTATAGCAATATCATCTCAGCCCTTATCACTCATTTAAAAAAAAAACTATTTTGATTTGCCTTCAGATTAAACGGCTGATCATGACAGCTATTTTTTGCTGTGTACTAGTGTGTGCCTGAACGTCCCATGAACCTCTTGGCCAAATTGCACCGTCAACAAGGGACACCGAAGGGGTGGTGGTGGGCGGAGCCATGCTGAATAAGGAAGCAGGGCTGTGATTGGTCAGCAGGAGGACAGAGGGGAATGAGCAAAGCAAGGGAGCTGAGAGAGTGATTGAATGGGACAGAGAGGGAGCGGAGTGGGTCACTGAGTGGGGAAAGAGAGAGAGAGACACAGAGATAGCAGCAGATGGATCGCTGCACAGATTGCAACACACACGTACAAAGGATAGAGTGTATGTGTGACTGTGTGTGTGGGTTTGTGTGTGTGTAGGACACTGGTTGTGAATGAGTTACGGTGTAGCAGCAAGCGTCTTTCATGTCCTCTGGAATTGGACGCAGTGAGAAATAATCCTCTTGAGGGGAAAAAAAAGGATACAGACAAGTGAACAGGAGACAGAAGAGTGCACACTTGTGCTCTTCACACTTTGCTGCTTTCACAAGTCCAGCATACTACTGTAGGATGCCTGTTATCAATGTAGAGGAGAATCTTGATAATTGCCACGGACTGCAGCGGGACATTTTGCTTATTTGATTTTGCAGACGAAGAGAATTGTTTTTTTTTTTTTTTTTACAAAGGTTGCCTAGAGGAGTCCGGGTAGGTTGGAGGCGCCTTTTGGGAGCACAGAAGGGGGTGATTCTCTATGGTGAAGATGAGTCTGGACCCTGTACAGGTGATGAGCGGACAGGTCAAAGAGCTCAAAGTTTCCCCTTCGTCCAACGGGGACAGCAGAGGATCATGGGAAGAGAAAGAAGAGTTTGATCAGGACCACTTGGGCCTCACCACCAAGCCAAAACCAGTAAGTCTCAGTAACCATTCATAAATGACCATTCATACATGTCAGTACACCTGTGTCTATCTGTATCTGTGTTAGAAATCTGGATTTTTGGAGTCCAATGTATTGAATTTGTAGATCATCTCTTGTTAAGACATTTACTGAACAACACATTTCTTTCCAAGACCCCTCCATCCTCTTCTCTTCTCATCTGCCCTGTTGCTTCTTTCCCCAGCTTAGTCTTTTGAATCAGAGTTTGTCAACCATGTGGAACTAATGGTGCGTTACATTTGAACAGGGAAGTCAGAACTGAAAAGTTCCTAGTCTGAGATTTCAACTGGAAATGAAGTCAGATTTCCGAGTTGGAAAGTCTGAGAACTTCACCCACCTTGACTAAAGCCGACCTCAAACTCCAACATGGCTGCTCCGTGCATCAACAGTAGTGAAAGCTCTAGTGATATACTTCTGTCTTATTTGGGTCTCATTAAACCAGCCGTACACACAGTACTGCCCAACGTCTATCTGGGGACATGTTGCTACGGTGTTTGCATGTACAAAATACATTAGCCTAATGCGTTGTTATCAACTGGTATTGCTAACAATGGCTAACCTGGCTAGAGCAAACCCCACAGTGAAATAATGGTTCATTCCTACTTGTTGAACTGGAACGCGGTCAACATGGGTGTGGCGTTATTCCCAGCCTCCGGCTTCTGATTTCCGAGATAAATGGAACGCAGCATTAAAGTGTAGCTCTGAATGGGGGGGGGGAGTTTGATGTCAAGCTCCTATTACACCTTCCTTCCAAGTTATGAATGAAATTTTAATGGCAGATACATACGTAAAAGCAAAGAATAAAAGTATGAAATTGAGAGATGAACGAGCAGAGGAGCCACAGAAATGCAGTTTTTTTAGAGTGGTAATTCACTTTCTTCAGAACTCATTAATAAACATATGTTACAGATTTTAGAGGCTAGGCTATCAAGCTTACCTACATAACTTATCTTTTCCACTGGACTTTGGTCTAGGCTAAATTAGTTACATCTCATTATAGTATTCCTCATGAAGGTTATACTATTATGTATGACATGGTCTGTATTTCAAAATTTGAGTATGAAACTAAACTCATAGCAGATTAATCAGACAACATACATGATCAATCAATATATTTCACATGTAAATTACTGCCTGCTACAGCAGTGTTCTATAGAACTGGATAATATTTCTAAGTGACACTCCAAATTTTCTTCGGTGAAAGTGAATCAGAAGCTATTTGTGCTTGCTTTGATTTATATCGTGAACAATGTTACTACCTTCCATTGTTAGGCTCCCCACGCTGAGGTTTTACTCCACCAGTAGGGCTGTAGTGTTGCCCCCAGCAGCTTTGCTTCTGAGAAACTTCGCACTTTGCAAAAAGGTTAACACGAATCCGACCCACTCAGTTGCATGGTTTAGTATTGTTTATTGCATTGCAGGACTTCAACATGCTGTACAGAACACAGCAGCATTTCCAGGAAATCAGGGGACAGAGCTTTGGGTGACAATAAAATAAAAAGACAAGAACAAAACAAACAAACAGAACATTTGAGTGAGAAAGTGTCACAGGAAATGAAGAAGAAAAGAAAAAAACAACGTGAATAAAATACTGGAGAGCAAACTGAGGTCAAGGTACTAGCTAAAAGTAGCTAAAAGCGAAGTAATCTCATGCTGATTGAGGATTAGTGCGGCCACAGTGGTGTATAGTCAGACTGTATTACATTCATGGCAGTGATACTGCTTAACTATCCATCCAAATACTATTACTGGAATGAAGATATGGCCCTAATGGTCAGCACATGTAAATTCTTTACTTATAGTGCCAGCATTAGTATTGTACTACATGCGATTATCCATCAGAGGTAATGGACCAAAAATATGCCTTTTATTCAAATTAATGTGAGATGAAATTAGATAGTATGACATTTACTGTAGTATATGTCAGCAGTAGGCAGAATTAGTCTTGACTTGTTCATTTATTTCCAGTTATTCCATTACACATTATTCCATTTATTACAAACGATCAAAAAACCCTTTTTGCCCCGCAGCTACCGCTAACCCACAACGACTGTTTTTCTCTAACAAAGACATGGCACCAAACATAGAAATGACGTAGATACGTAGCCACTAGCCCTCGTTGAATACAATATACATCAACAGAAAATAATTACAATAATAGTGCATTCCATTTGTACTCGGAAGTCGGATCTTCCGAGGTCAAAGTCGGAAACCTTGGATTTCCGAGCTCGGACAACCTCGTAGTACCTTGCTGTTTGTATGCACAAAAAAGTGCGTAATCCGTTATCAACTGCTATTGCTAACAATGGCTAACCTGGGTAGAGCTAACCCCACAATAAAAAATGTGCCTTGTAAATGGAAAGCATTGCCAGCTCCGGCTTCCGAGTTCCGAGGTAAATGGAACGCACAATAATACAGAAACTCCTCTTCCTAGGTACACATACTGTATGTTTCCTTGTAGCCATGTTGGTGGTCACTGTAATATAATGCAATCTATCTAAACAACAACACATTGGATGTATGTGTCACTCCTTGGCTTGCATGTGATTTTATTATTACATTAACATTGCAGTTGCTGGCAATATTCACAGTCACACTCCTGTTGCCATATCTGCCAAGGCCTGAATGGACTGCATCATCAGTGGCCTTTTAGTTATCTATAAATATCAGCTCCCCCACACTGCTACTCACCCCACCACCCCGTCACTCTCTGCTCACACTTTCTCTCTCTTTACTGCCTCCCACTGCTTCCCCTCTTTTCTGTCCCTGTCTGTATCCCTTTCCACTTCTCCTTCACTTTTTATTCTTGGATGGATGGAAGGGATGTCTCACAGCCTCAGATGTGCATGACTCACAGATCTGGGTTGTGCACAGACACCAGTCGTGCTGATCTGGCAGAGCTCTGACAGGATTAATATAAACAGGGTGGAGAAGAGAGGAGGGGGAAGGTTCAACAACAAGTTTCTTTTTTGGTGCTTTACAGGACAATACATTTTGCTGTGATTCAGAGGTGCAACATAAAGTAAAAGCGGTTACACTTTACTTTAAGGTATCTGCATAAGAGTGACATGACACTGTCATGAACATGTCATAAACATTATGAACAAATCATAAACGTTTATGACATAACGCTTCTTTTAGTAAGTGTCATTTGGTTTTTGTCATGGCAAGTTAGGGTTAGAGTTAGAGTTAGGGTTAGGGTTCATGTGTCATGACTGTGTCATGTGTTCAAGACAGTGTCATGTCACTCTTATGTAGATACCTTCAAGTGAAGTGTTACCGTAAAAACACATGGTACAGTAAATGTTGCTGTGATTCCGAGGTGCAACATAAAGTAAAAACACATGAAAGTTTAGTCTTCATTCCCAGTCGTAACAGAAATCAATAAGTAGAGAGTGACTATGGTTATTGTGGGTTCCTATGCAGAGGAGCCTTGTGATCGATGCATTCCCAGTGGATACGAGTCCCACTGAGAGAGGGCAGGCTGTTAACACTAACACTAACAGTATCAAATCACAGCAAAGAACTGGCCACCCAGACTACGTGACATGTTATTCATAGACTAAACTGACTCTAATAGATAAGCCGCGCCAAAGGTCTCGTACATCTGCGAGGCTGACGCTGTGCAGTACTCATAAAGAGATCCCTCTGGTATAAAAAAAACTGCAATCACCCCCCCCCCCCCCCCCCCCCCCCCTCCCCAAAAAAAAATAAAAGAAATTACAGAATTATTTTCTGTATACTGAATACTTTTATGAGTTTTTGTGCAGTTTCTGATTTCAAAAAACAACTTCTTCTGACAAAAATGCCCCCTTCCTAAAATTGCTATAAAAATACTATATATTAATACATTTTTTCAACTTTCACTGAGTTTAAATATTTTAACCAACCATCAGTCCAGATCATAACTACAAAATATTCATTCTTTTTCAGATTTCTTTTAAATGATAAAACAAATAAAAATCCCTACTGATCCACAAGGTTGCAAACTACACAGCGCATTTTGTCAGATTTGTGTTCAAAGCAACTATCTGTCTTCATGTGTCGAACTTGATTTAGGTATCAGGCATTGCAAAAAAAAGAAGGAAATAAAAGCATCCATCTTAACAGGTCAATTATGAGAAGCTATATTATATGGATTCTATAAAAACCGCTACTGTATTTTTGGATGTATTTGGGGATTGGATTTATTTTCAATGAAGCTCCGTTGTAAATGAATGTTGTGTGAATGAATACAAACAAACTGTCATTCTGCTAAGGTGACAGGGAGACGAGCCCGGAAGGTGGAGGGAGGCGTGTTCTTCGTAAGTATGTCCCATTATCACGTAAGGTCAAAAGGTTGTGTCCATGGCTACCGAATGACCATCACCACTACTGCCTTTGCTACCTACTTTTAACCTCCTCTGTGGCCGCTGTCTATTTGCCCGCATGATCACGGACACACCCACTCTACTAACCAACAACACTAACCAACAACCTAACCTGATGCATCGTCTGCTGTCATGGTGTCATATTGTACTGGATAGTCACTGGCTGGACTGAGCTAATAAACCAGCATGCCGGGTTCTAATGACTACAGTCTAAGAGAGCTATGGCTCTTTGATTTATCTTCATGCTCCTGTGTTTTTTTTCCCCATTTTAATATAATTTAACTAATGCGCTGCTATAGGCTTAGAAATTTCTAAAAATTATCCCAACGAGAAATATGAGCTGTGGAAATTTTTCCACAGAGAAAACTGAAAACTGCTTTTTGGACGTATTTGTGGAAACCTCAGTGCTACCTTTCAAATATCTGGGTTGGTGTTTCTCATGGCAACAGTTGAGGTTAAGGGCCGGTGTTGCTAGGAGATATACTGTCAACTGCTATGCTACTGACAAGAAGACTTCATAGCCTTCTAAAGTCTACAAAAGTATATATATATATAGTATAAAAGATGTTTATCCCTCTTCTTTATGTTATGTAATCTTAGCATTTTAAAGGTCCCACATTGTAAAAAGTGAGATTTCCATGTTTTTTTTATTTAAAGCAGCTTGAGGTGCTATGTAAATACTTGGAAAGTATCAAAACGCCTAATCCACAGAGAAATGCACACAGCCTATATTCAGAAACTGTGCCTTTAAACGAGCCGTCAGGACTTCTGTACGGTTGTGATGTCACAACTATACTCAGTGCCGATCCTGACCTCCCTGGGGCTCTAAGCAAAATTCTGCTAAGGGGCCCTCTACCTGACCCGTGATGCAGTGAGCTATGTAAACCATTTGCCATTGCCACACAGTCACACCTGACACTTCAGTGCTCCCAATACAATCCTCCCTCCTTTAAACAAAGAATAAGTACAACAAGTGAATATTATTAAATAAGTGAATATTA
This sequence comes from Gymnocephalus cernua, assembly GCA_023631565.1. Classification (NCBI taxonomy): domain Eukaryota; kingdom Metazoa; phylum Chordata; class Actinopteri; order Perciformes; family Percidae; genus Gymnocephalus; species Gymnocephalus cernua. Next base: position 24,247,825 of record CM042438.1, on the reverse strand, counting down.
ACGTAAACATAAATAAGAAGAAAATAATAAATTATAACCATGAACTTTGGCTTTTGGGATTAACTTTGGTTTTCTCTACAGCCTGGGCATTTTCGGCATCAGTATGGGCACCACCAGACTATTTGGACTGTCTAGAATAAACTGAGAAGAATATCACATAGTTAGTTAAGCAGTCATTTACACTACTCGTTACATGTTACAAATGTGTAAACATTTGAATGTTTGAATTAAAATCTTACTATCAAAATATTCCTTTTCTGCACTTTCTTGTAATATTTAAATAGTGAACTAGTGATGCAGATATCAATAATCCCTGTGAGTGATATCAAGAATTAACTTTTGTACAAGTGAACATGTAATTCCTGATATCAAAAATAGACATTGGTAGGTACAAATTAACTAAGGGGCCCTACTAGTAAAAATAATCAAGAATTCACTTTGCAAATAGTAAAACAAATCGAATTCTTGATATCAGAAATGCATAAACTGTGAATGAATGAAAGCTAAAATGGCTTGTCATAGCATGTTAAAGTTTGTATTATGCATGTTGAAGCAATTCTTGATTTATGGTTATTATTTACTGAGGGATGTGCATCCATATTGACCAGTATGTCCAGCTAATCAACATTTTAAATTCAATATAGTCTATAAATCAATGTCAAATTGTCAAAACATTGCTTTCCATCTTGCATAATTAGTGCAGTTGTTTAGAGTTTTTAACTACACATTGTCTGAGACTAGATAATCAGTGTCTTAAAAGTATGTATAATGTGTACTTTGATGAGGAGTGCCATCATTCACGCCCATATATTGTAGCCTACAGTCTGTCTGGTCTTCACATATATTTCTGCTTGAAAAATGCGCGTTTCATTTCAAGTACGCGCCTAACGCATCATAACACACCCGACGCGGTTATCTTTTCCGAGCTGCAGTAAACAAACACCGTTGCACTTTGTCGTTTATCAAACGTAATAAATAATTGTATTTTACTCTCACTTTTGTCAGGCACAAAGTCACAAAACACAGCCCTGGAAGTGACTGGTGTTTGCTGCTAGACCAGAGATGCACTGCCTGTCTGCCCAGCTAGGTTAGCAAGACCAAAAAAAAACACAATAGAAATGCACATAAACATAACTTTACTTTGCTGACATCAAACTTGGAGAGGAGAGAACACAAGTTTACCTGATTGTTGTTCCCGCAATTCACTCTCATGGTTTTTTCCTCTTTCCGTGACCAGAAGGATAGTTTCGCTTCATTTTGTCATGGATATTGTAAACATTAATTGACGCGCTATGACACGAGGGGGAGGCGGGGCCTCGAGTAATTTGCGGGGCCCTACGCAGCTTGCGTAGTGAGCGTATAGGGCGGATCGGCTCTGACTATACTATATAAAGGTAGAAAGTGCTGCTACAGTGCCGTTACAGTCATTCCCCGGCTGCAATGACGGTGAAGAGCGCTGATGCGGAAGAAAGCAGACTTAAAGACACAGGCGCTAAAACATGTAATCATGTTCTAGTAGGAACCCAAAATACATGTAGGAAAAATGAACTTGAAAATGAGAGCTAGTCTTCAGTGTGTGGTAAAAACATAACCTTTACATACACCTGTCTTTGTGTGGTAAAAGCTTAGTGTTGTGTGGCAAAAGCTTAGTGTCATATGTTGTTGCTCCATAGTCAAATTGATTGGGTCTAATGTGAACATTCAAAACAAGTGTGCCTTATAAATGCATAAGAATGTATGACATCCGAGGACACTCATATTGTATGCACAGAATGCATGTATTTATATGTGTAAAAACATTTATCACAAATCAGTTCAGTGGACACAGACGTGTGTGTGTGTGTGTGTGTGTGTGTGTGTGTGTGTGTGTGTGTGTGTGTGTGTGTGCGTGCGTGCATGCATGTGTGTGTGTTAGCAGGTAAGTAGGTGACATGTCAGCAGGCAGTGTTGTGTGATGGAATAAGGCTAAAAAGAGGGACAGTGAATCAATGCCCTGTCAGCCTATGGCCTATTTACCAACACACGGCCACGGGGGCATGGACACAGACACATATGTGTTTTATTACACAGATTTCTGCCCTTACTGCAAACACACAGGCATACATATGGACTGGATTTATTAGAGTAATATTTTACCATCAAATTATTATGGACAATATGTATGATTTAGAGCCTCTTTTGAAAAATACAAATACCTATGTGTGATATACTATACAGCACATTCAGCCACATACTTTGGCTAAGTTGTGTGTACAACCCTCACACAAATGCGCACACTTTCACGAGCGCTGTATTGTACTTTAAATTAGCTCCCTCTACCCCCTCACCTCTTTTTTCCCTCCACCCAGACATCATCTGAGTGCAGCTGCCCGCTGCGGGCACTAATGCCCGCTGCCCCCAAAAGAATGCCGGCCTCTCCTTTCAAACACTAGCACCCGAGAGTAAACACACAGGCAACATGAGACCACTTTGCCATCCAGTACTGTTCATTAGAGTTCATGGAGGAATAGTCTTCAATAACAATTACACACACACAGACCAGGGCTCTGACATTGCAAGTCCTTTTGGTGAGTCACTGCACACTGACCACTTGACATACATATTAAAATGTCCTTTCAGTTTTATGCAATATAATTTAACACAACAACCTCAAAAATGACCAATCAACAACTTTCTGGCACAGTCTCAACAAACACTGAACATTGTAAGGTTAACAAATAGAGCATTTGCTGTTGGAATAGGGTGTTGGGGAGCTATCAAGCTAGATATACCTAAAAAATGAGCAACTCAGACTTGTGTTTAGTTATTACTGAAACCAGTTGATCTTAAACAGCACCTCAGAGGGCTGAGCTAATTGTTGATAATGTGTACTTGCCAAACTCCTAAAAAGTGTTGTAACCTTTTTCAAACTTTTAAAAAATATTGCATACTATAAAGGGTACTGTATGAAAGGTATTAAGGGGGAAGAGACAGTGATAAAATGGTAAGAGTGTTGTAATTTTCATGTTTTTGTTTTCGATCCAGGAGGTATTGGTTGTTCCCTGGAAATCCAGAGTTCTCGCGAGAGCACAATTTGAATTTGCTCAGCGAGTCACTCTGGCATTGAGTAATGATGCTCATTAACTATGTCCTTGTAGCCAGGTTGCACCAATCACATCGGTATATCTGATATAGGCGGGCCAGAGGCGAGCTAAACAGGTGACGACAGTTTAATCTACCAGTTAGCTCCGCTGGTAGCTAAGCGTATGGGGCTCTGGATACGTCACCCTGTGTATTGTTATGATTGGTCGTAGTGTTACCCAATTGCGTGCAGTGAGATTTTCAAATGCATGCTTGGTGCCGCCAAGGGGCCAGGCTTCTCTCCTCAGAGTGAAGCCTCCTATCGCGCCATTTTGATGCTAATAAGCCATCACCCCCCGTTAGCATCCCATTCACTGCCATTCATTTTGGCGTCACTTTGACAGCCAATAACTTTACATCTGAAGCGTTTCAAGACTTCATTTGTCCCTCGTTTATTTCTAAAGAAACACGACAATGTATGAAAGGCTCCATTACCTTGTACCTCACATTATGGCTCCGTAGCAGACATTTTTCTAAAAATAGGCTAACGATTGTGTCATAACCACGCGACTTACTGTCTCATAGTACAGGAATTACCGTATAGTACAGGAGAAGCTCTCAGGCAGTTTCGACGTACATTAGCTGTTTAGTTTAATTACTAATGTTAACTACCATTTAAGTTAGCAATAATTAGCCTGTACCTATGTTATCTCCTTACCAGGGACGGACTGGGACTAAAAAACGGCCCTGGACTTTGACTAGGCCCGGCCCAAAGCAATCGGCGCGCGGAAACTCGACAACAACAGCAATAACGCCTGCCGCCTGGCATGAGTGTCACAAGACTTTAATTGTGGCTCATGACACTATACCATCCAAATTATAGCAATAGCACAGGGGTCCGTTTCAGGTAGGAGGTTCAATAAACTCTGAGTCTAACCCTGACCTCTGAGTTGATTTACCCTGAGATGGGAAACTCTGAGTTTTCGGTTTCACAACAGCTGATTCGAGTTGGTTCAATCAACTCGGAGTAGGTTGACTCAGGGTTACGCGCTTGCACCAAAGACAGCATGAATGGAGCCATGATACTACGATTCACCATGGCAACAACCACAAATAAACGGGTCGGCGGAAATACTCATGCACACATATGCGAGTTTGAACATGTATTTAGTTGAAAAAGCAACACAGCGGCTGCTGCAAGAGAGAGAGAATTTGCGTTGGAGAAAATTGCTGCTAAAGTAAATGCGTATATTCCAATATAATGTATATCATATTTAATCATAAGCTAATATTACTGAAAATCTATTTCATTTAGGTGCAATACTGCGGGCGAAAACGTCCTAGGCTACTAATCCCATTCTGAGGCTGCAGCACCATCATTAACAGAATTATAATTCATAATCTTTCATTTCAAATGGTTTACATCATTCACCTGCAATACTGTGGAACTCCTTTTTAATGGCTCTGACTGGTCTGTGTCCAGGGGACACTACAAATGTTTAAACTCTTTACTTTCACTGACCCGCTGGAGTGGGTGTCTTTCTCTGCTCTTGGTCTAAGCTCAACTTGAATAAACAAATGATGGAATGGATTAAAAAAAACATATAGATACATAGACAGCATGGAATAGATTGTGTAATATGCAATACAATCTATTATACAATCTATTCCATGCTGTCTTAAAATGAATTTACTTAATAATCTTAATTATTTTTGCAGTAATTAATCTTACTGCACAAATAATAACACATCTAAATGAAAATACACCATTACAAATGTAACTTCTGTATTGAAAATCTTCAAAGTTTTAAGCATTAACTGTAACGTTACCAACATGTTTAAAAGTAAAAGCACAACATATTTCTTAATATTAGCTACTGCATGTCGCATTTTACAGCTAAAATGTTGTTTAGCTGTTTTAACTACTGTAATCATTAAAAATGTAGCAACCTGAATATCACTTCCTAACATCATCCCTAGCAAGTAACTCTCTTTCTCCTCATGTTCCATACTTACTTGCCCTGTATCTGCCTGTGAGACCAGCTCATCTTTCTGTCCCTCATCATCACTGGTGGCATGTTGCTGCATAGCTGTCTGGCTCACTTCTTCACTGCTGGCTGTGCTGCTAAATATTTCAGTTAGTTTGCGACATTTAGCGGCTTCAGTATCTGAATTCCGCATTTTTTTTTCTCTCGCCTTCTCAGCCCCACCCTTTTCTTTCCGTTTTTTACCCACGGCCGCGTTATGCATATTGTTTGTTTGTTTCTATGCTTCTATCTAACGTCCTTGCTGTTGGTTTCTTCCTCCTCTTCCACTTCTTCTTCTCCTTACTTGGCGGCCACGGCCAGTTGGCATCCAACTTAAAGGTGCATTGCTGCCACCTACAGTACTGGAGTGTGAAACATATTAGTGGGGGAAAAAACAGGTGATGACTGCATGGGTGGCGGGTGGTGGGCCGGCCCGCCGGCCGTCCTGGAGTACCGGCCGTTCTGTGATTCTCCAGATCACACAGATGGCCAGTCCGCCCCTGCTCCTTACATATACCTACGCTCTCCATCTCTGCAAGATTGGGAATGATTGAGATTTCTCTTGGCACAGCTACCAGAAGACTTACAACGTTCAGACACGTTGGTCACGTCACATCTACAGCGGGAAGCTCAGTTTGCAGCTGCGCAATAACACTCAGCCATCACCGGAAAAGTGCTGGTAATAGACTACACTTGTCTCCGTCAAAAACAGCGGAGTGACTGGGTCCATATTATATATAGGTCTATGGGTGCCGCCCCTCGAGTTGGGCAACTTTCATTACTCAATGCCAGACCCTTAATCCTTTCGTATTTGGGTCTGGATTTCCAGGTTATATTGGTTGTGCACATTGTAAAACATGTTTTCTATTAAGGTATCAAATGTTTAAATTGGGGTAAATCATTTTCAATTCTTTATGCTTTTCCAATTTTAGTTATTTATTGTTAAATGAGTTACACCAACTCAACATGTTATGTTATTTTAAGATATTTGTGTGAAGGTTTTGCAGTTTTTTACTAAGTCAAGGGGTCCACAAAAAAATAATAACATTGAGTTGTTGTTCTTTAAATGTTAACCATAAGGTTTAGCCTTCCTCTTTACCCTAATAATTTGTGTACAGTCCCTAAGAGGGAACAAACTTGTATACGCTGTAGGTCGTTGTAGTTGCAGCTGTAGTGTATTGCATTCTTGCTGCCACCGTGAATAATTGGCCATACATATGTAATGTAATCTTCTTACCCCATGATTAGAGATGACACCATTCTACTGATGATAGATTTCCATTCATACAGTCTGTTGTAATGTAACGACTTTACAACAGATAACAGCCATGACAATAAGTGAAATGTATCACATGTTTGTGCATGCAGCCCAATATTTACTGTGATTTGAAGAGCTCTAATAATTCCTTTTACTGCATCCAAATAAAGTTTGAATGACCCAAGGTCTCACACAGCAGCATTATTGAAAGCATGCACTTGTAAAAAGGAAACATTCAAAGTATTATTAGCCAGGTTTAGTTTTAGGTTCAATTTTGCCCCACAGGTAAAAATAGGCTGATCCATTCCTCCGACACCTTTCATCTCTCCTCCCCATTGTGTTTTTTAGTCATCGTCTCAATGGGTCATCATTCCTCGCTCATCTTCATCACTTATTTTCTGTTCCTCTTCATCATACCATTCTCTATCTTGTCTCTCCTTTTCTGCAGCCAAAGCCAGAGAACGCTGTGACCATTGCAGTTTCTTCTCGGGTCTTGTTTCGGACCGAGCGGGAGCAGGAGGTGTATCTGCAGAAAGGGGTGGAGGAGTATCTGAGGTACCAAATTGAACACGAGAACGAACCCTTCGCCCCTGGACCCGCTTTCCCCTTCGTCAAGGTTCAAGTCACACAAATATACACACTCACACACACTTTACAGTGAAGTGTAAACGACATTGTGATCCGTTTACTCAAACTCTTTGCCAAGGTGGTCTGGGACGCATTTCACCACATGTCTTTTGTAAAAGTGCTGTGTATTGCCACTGTTTTCCTGAATCGATTCAATTTGATTCTATTCAATATTGTTTTGATTAGGGATATTTCAGTTATCATACCAATTTTACTTGGATAAAAAAGTGATTCTCAAAGAACTAATGCTGTAAATTGTACAAGGAACCCTCTAAGCTGGTGCATTCTTTTTACAATATTAATGTTGTCGTTTAACCCCAAAGCAGTTACAGATAGACAGAAGAAAAGTGCTTTCTTAAGTGCAGGCTGTGTGATGCAGAGACGCTGTACCTAAAGCCATACATTTGTGAAAACGGCCATGGCCGTTTTTCCCTCCCCAAAATTTTGCCTAACTTTGGAGTGTAATTTATTATAATCGTCTAGTTTCATATGATACCAATATCTTTACTCTAGCTTTAAAAGCGAGCCTCTTAAACCATCGTTTTCTGGATTTTATGAATCAATATCGAATCGTTCTACTTGGTGTATCGATGTTTTTAAACCCAGCCCTATTTTCTAATATAAACGTTAATGCATCTCGATGCTTTCCCAACGAGAATGTAACAGGAGGATAGATCATCAATGCATGGGCGTGGTGGTTGTTTTGGTAACTGTGCGCCAACGCTCTGTAAATTACCCATTTTAAGACGAGTTGGACATTGTGTTGCATGTTCGATTCTGCTGACAGCGATATCTCCAGCATTAACGTGACTGGTGAGAGTGTGGACTTAACAGCTTCTAGTGGAAGTGACGTGAGAAGTGACGTGAGAAGTTAAAATCTGAGCAACGGTGGTCAGCTGGAGTCAGCTGGAGTCACCGAAACGCAGTTGAAAACCAAGTGCAAACAAAGCCAAATAGGCCTACAGTACAGACTTTGATTATTGGACTGAACATTTGACTTCTGTGCTGTCCTGAGCTTCAAAGCTGACTGTTGCTGTATCCTGACAGGCTCTGGAGGCGGTGAACATTCGTCTGCGGGAGCTGTACCCACAGAGCGAAGAACTGTTTGACATTGTTTTGGTGACGTACAACCATGCCCACGTAGGAATCCGGCTCATCAACACCATCAATCATCACAGTAAGTCTTACAGTGAGCTCATTATGAAGTAGATGTGGCTCCAAGCTGAGGAAGCAGATGATTTATACCCAGCGTCTTTTTCAGAGTTAGACAGTAATGGCAGTAACACATGAGGTAAAAGCCCCGATATGTAGAATTTGAAAATGTATGAGTTTGGCGACCCTCATTGGAACTATCAAAGGATAGAATGTTCGAAGCTGAATAGTAGCTTTAAATAGCTTCTTTTCGTGGGGTAACAGAACATTGATAGGTTAGTTAGATATCAGGTTTCAAGCACCCACAAAGACAATACAATTTTGACACCATTATCTCCCCTTCCATGAAGCCAAACTGAAACTGTGCATGAATAGATTGTGAATGAAATGATATATAGGAGTACATTTAATAAGATTTAAAAAAGGACTATAGGATGTTAAGACATTGGTGTAATAAGATAGGATACTGTCGCTGACACAAGCTGAGCTGAAAGACAAAGTGTATGAACAGCTGACTGACAGGATCCTTCCCAGGGAAATCTCAGACCCTGTGATGACGTCTTCCTCACAGACCGCTTCCTGTTCAGCTCCTCAAATGTTTTCATGTCCTCGGAGCTTCAGGCCGGGGCGAGTTTAACTTACGTCCTTACGTCCTTCGGGATGTAAGAATAATCCGAGAGGCCCAAAACAAAAACAGGTCTGAGCGGAGCCACCAAAGCAACACACGGTCTTCCAGATGCTTCCATGTTAGATCTCTCTGGTGGCTCTCTGCATGAGGAGGCTGAACACGTTAGACCTCTGACCTTTTCTACAGAACCAAAGGAAAACATGGCTTCTCTGATGTCACAGAGATAAGGGTTTGTTGAATATCATTCCAGCTGCGCAGGCTAGCTAAGGGTCTCCACGGGTGACAAAGTCATAAAAAATCATTGAGAAAGAAACATTTACTTGCTCATTAGCTTTTGACATTTGATACTGGATGTGGGCACCTCAGAGAAACACTAATTTATCTCTCATCACATGCTTACAGTAGCTATTTTTAACAGTTGCAGGATGAGGTATAACGTTTCTTTCCTTGCATTTGGATGACTGGGGGCAACTATAAAGTTAGGGCATGGCTGTGAATGACAAACATAGGTGTCAACACTTTTTCAAGGTGCACTTATTGTCATTTTATTGCACATGTTATGTAGTCCCTTTATGCTACACAAGATAGCAGCAAAACCGAACCATTTTAATTGGTGGAGCATGGAGGATGAGTTAAGGAATCTCAGTCTGAGGAAAAAAGCTGCTGTGCAGTTTCCAGATGGCAACGGGGTAAACAGGCTGTGTCTGGGGTGGGTATTGTCTTTTAGTCTCCTTTGGGCTATGCATAGGCACCTCGCCTCACTGATATCACAGATGATCAGTAGATGGGTACCAATAATGTTCTGGGCGGTTTTAATTACCCGTTGCAATGGTTCGGTTGTGCTTCTGTGCTGGGCCGTGCACAAACCATGCACCCATGTATAAAGGTTTCCAGTTAGGATGCTTTCTATTGTTCCTCTGTAAAAGTCGTCAAGAACTTGGCAAAGTAATTTTGCTTTCCCTAAAGTGCTCATATTATGCTTTTGGGCTTTTTCCCTTTCCTTTATTGTGTTATAGATCTTTTTGTGCATGTTATAGGTTTACAAAATAAAAAAGCCCAAAGTCCACTCAAAGGGACTTACCATCTCCAACAGAAAACACTGTTCACAAACTGCTCCAAACAGCTCTGTTGAAGTCCAGCCTTAACTTCAGAGACGAACCTGCGTCACTTTGTAACACACGTTATAATGCTCGCCTAGCTGCTAGCATGGCACACCCTCATACTCTGCTTCTGACTGGCTAGTAGTCCTTACCTAGCTACTGCGCATGTGTGACTCCCAACAAAGATGGAACAGAAGTGAGATGTACAACAAATATATATATATATATATATATATATATATATATATATATACAACCTCTAAATACAATTATGAAACTGAAAATGAGCATAATATGAGCACTTTAATAGAAAAAGCTGTTTCTTTGTGATGCTGATTCCCAGAAATCTAAAAATGTTCACATGCTAGCCATTCATGTAGACAGGGTGTGGGTCTTTGTCTCCTTTTTCCTAAAATCAATCAAGAATCAGCTCCTTGGTTTTGCTGACGTTGAGCAGCAGGTTGTTCTCTGTGCACCACACAGATTTATGTTTTTGCCCAGATATCTCCTCTAAATTATTATCAACAAAACTCCATTCTCAATTAAATTGCGAGGACAACATATTTTGTCCAGAATTATGTTTGTCTTTGGCGTATCACAAATACATTTCTAATCAATGTCTGCGAAGGGAAGAAGTCTGGGTGGAAGTATGGGTTGAACAAACAGGACTTTCACCCAGGAGACCACTGTTTATGTCTCGTGTGAAACCAAACCTCAACATTGACTTGGATACGTAACATACTTAACTGATGTCAAATATGTAATGTACTGTACTTAATGTACATATCTTCCGTATGTAACTTAAATTATGTAACAAACTTACTTATTTTAATCCAAACCATAACCTTTACTAAACCAAGTAGTTTTGTTCCAATTCACAATGTTAACTACAGGTTTAAAACTGACCGTTTGACAATGTGCCACAGTCACTGGAAAATAAGTTTCCTTCAAAATGTAATTGGGAATGCAGAGTCATTGAATTTAATTGTTTAAGAGACATGGTCCCGATATGAATTATTATCATTGTTTGTAATCTGACTGATGATGGTGGTGTCTTCCACAAATTTCACAATTGAGTTCTCTCCGTGTTGGGGGTTGCAGTCGTGAGTGAACACGAGTGGGCTGAGCACACAGCCCTGGGGGGCTCCAATGTTCAACACTAGAGTGGTGGAGGTGGGGCTGCCAATACAAACTGACTGGGTTTGTGTGGAAGTCCAATATCCAGTTGCAGAGTGTGGTAGCCCAGAGTGCTAGGTTTGCCAATCAGTTTCATTGGGGACACCACCACCTCATGCGAAGGCCGATGAAGTGGTGGGGCACCCTAAACGTTTACACAGGGATTTTGGAGAAGCTGGACAAAAAACTGGATAAGGGCAAAAACTGTGGTGTTTATTAACAAAAAGAAAGACGCACTAAACAAAGGGCAGGAATTACACACAAAAAAACTAAATTAAACTGAGGCAAAATAACAAACAAATACAACTGCAACCTCACAGCAAGCTGCCAACTCCTTCCTCTTTCTTCCTTCTTCTGAAAGCACTTTCAAATCTGAGCCTGACATAATTGGAGCCTACCACCTGCACAGGTAAGTATAGGGTGAGCTAAACTGAAATAAATACCATTACATTTACATACATCAGATACAGCTGACATTACCATAACAAAAATACTATGAACCAATAAACCAACCAAACAGGCATATGTTATTTTAACACACATTAAATGATAATTTATGGACGAAACTGAAACCTTATACTGGAATTATGGATTAAGTAGACAGAAAAACATTGTTAATTTTGGGAACAGGGCCTATGCAAAAGGTGGCTTTTTCACAGGTAAATTGTGTTGAATGCTAAGCTGAAATCAACAAACATTTTGATGTAGGTGTTATTTTCAAGATGTGTGAGTCGTTTGGACTGACAATGCAGACTTTTTAGGTACAGCGACAATGGTGGCTGTCTTGAAGCAGGTGGGAACACTGTCCTGTGACCGTGATGTTATTTTAGTCATCTCCTATGCATGCATACGACATGGCCCCAAGGGCCAAGATGACTGGCAGGTCCTATAATGTGCTCTGTGTCCAGCAAATTGAGATTCATGAGATGGCATTATCGTTCTCTATGGAAATCAAAAATTGGAGCCACTACATGACCTCATATATGCCTACAATATGCATAACATCCCACATGGATATATACCCAGCTGCTATGAGTGTAAAGTGTTAAACTGCACACTGAAGCTGCTCATTCTTTGATGAGGCAGCAGTGTCTCTACAGTCCTGCTGATTTCCTGCTTTCCTATTACCATGTTTTAGATCTTCTGAACAAACAAATAAATCATGCAAAGATAGATGATATGAAAACATTTTTGCAAGGGGGAAAAAAGATACAAAGACATCAATGGTGAGGACATTTTCCATCGAGTGAGTCCCACGCTCCAGCACCGGTCTGATAGGCAGGGGACGCCTGGGAGGTTTGAAATGATTAGGTACAGTGAAGTGCGGGGGCCAAACTCACCAGGGCCCGAGTACAAAGCTAAATAAACCATTTAGGAAATCTGCAGAGGACATTTGGTTCTTTGAACTCTGTTTCTCTCTGTTTTTTTAGTCTCCATCTGCTTGTTTCTGAGTCATATTGTATCTTGTAGTAAAACTACAAAGCTGTGCTTCACAAACCAGGATATAGTAATTCTACCTGCTAACTCGTGCAAACAGTAATTCCTGGTGCACAGATACGTCGACATCTCAAATTTCAAATCTCAAAGACAGTGAAGTTCTTTCACAAAATGAACATACAGCTTAATGAATGTATTGACAGTTCAAATGAGTGATTACAGAGAAAGTAAGGTGACAGGAAGCAACTTTACTTTCCTGTTATCTTTGTTTTTGGGTGTGAAAGGAAGGCAACAAAACTTATCATCACCTTCAGCTGGCTTAATAAATTAAAAATATTTACATTAGGGATGGGCATTCGATTACATTTTCTTTGTCAATCCTCGGGAGAATTAACAATCTACTATTGATTAATCATTCATATTTTTATATTAAAATTCATTATTTATTTAACTTCTTATAAATTAAAAATGCAATGAAAATTCAAAAATACAGCGTGTTTTTCCTCAATGAGATCTTACAGCAAATTGTGGCAGTTAAACTGGAGGTTAGGTTAAACTTGAAGATATAAGCGCTGCCCCCTCCGACTGCCAGCATTCACTTGGTTGGGATGCGTGTTCTTCTTCTTCTGTTATATAGGCATTTGGCATAACAACTTGTTGCATGACTGCCACCAACTGTTGGCCGTAGCCTAGAGCATCAGTGTGTGTGAAAACATGGAGGCCACAATAACAAAGATTTGCTGCTGTTTTCTTATGTGAGCATACAAACAGCACATGGACAGGTGTTTGTGTTATCTGCAGGACAACGATCGGGAAAGGACACGGATAAGTTGTTGTTTTTTCATACATAGGCCTATTTATGAATAATTTGAAACATGTTATGTCTGTGTATGTTTCTTGGCAGAGGCATTTGTCCACAATAAACAGTTTATTGTCATTGAAATATTTTCAGTGAACCAAAGTCGCCTACATCAAACGTCAGTTGTCAACAACGCGTCACCAACTGGGAAACTCTGTTAGCAAAATCTAGCCCGAGTTTCCCACCTCTGATTCCCACATGAAGTGACATGAATGGTGATGTTTTCACTAGGAAAAATGTTTTTCCGATGCCCATGAACGCACGGTCAAATCTGAGAAAACCCTGGTGATGTCATAGTTTAACTTCTTATAAATTAAAAATGCACAACTGACAGCTTGGGCTTGGACACGTGTTACAAAGCGAGGTTGCAGAGTTTGAAAAACAAGGGTATTTACCAGGTGGGGAGGGGGTCTATTGAAAATATCCTATTGGTTGCATTATGGGAAATATTGGATTCAGCTGTGGTGTGTGACTCACACTAAGAACTTAAAATCTGGAAATCTCAACTTCTGCTGCATATGTTTTTGACCCTTCTTTTATTTACAAGTCCCTCATCTCTATGGACGTGGACTACTAAATTGCTGCAGTCACTCTTTAATGTGGAAAAAGTCTAAGACAAGTTTCTTGCCTAGTGCAGCTTTAAATAGATGCCTTAACCTTGCGGTGTCTTATTTCATAACAAGCACATCAATCTGCCACCCACATTGACCTTCTCTTTCACTAAATTTCAATCTATCTTGGGTGTCACCCACCTATGCTTATTCTATTACAACCCTCAACTCTTCTTAAACTCATTTTATCACATCTCCATCCCAACATTAGTCAATCACTTTACCCCTCATGCGCCCTTTCTCTCTGTTCCTTCATAAATATCAGCTCATTCAGCTCTGCAATCATAGAATGAATTGCATATATCAGGGGCGGAGAGGAGGGGGTTGCTTCTGGGGCTTCAGCCCTGAATCTTTTAGGCCAACTTTACTGTCTTTCAGAGGCTGTAGTGGGTTCCGTTTTGAAGCTAGAGTAAAGCTAGATATTGGTATCACATGAAACTAAAGAACGCTCCAAAGTTAGGCTATATGAGGGAAAAACTGTCATGGCCATTTTTCAAAGGGGTCACTTGACCTCTCACCTCCATATATCTGATTGAAAATGGGTTCTATGGGTACCCACGAGTCTGCCCTTTACAGACATGCTCACTGATAATCCTATATAGTTTTTCCTTGGCAACTATCATGTTTTTCGCAAATGGTTTATAGGTTTTTAGGCATTCTATTATCAAATTGCTTGTAAAATAGTGCAAATACCTGCCACAAATGGGGGGAAAAATCTCCCCGAAGGAGGATGCACCCCTAGGTTTGGGCTGAGCCCCAAATGTTTACAACATCTGGCTCCACCCCTGCCTCATATCAGTCTCCTCTCGTTCTCCCCATACCGTCTCTCCACTCTGCTCCTTGGATTAGTCATCAGGAGTGAATGAAGAGACTGCCTCAGTCTAAACGTACACAGACACTCTACCACCAGTTACCTCTGCCTCTCATCTGCAGACCTTGCCCTTCTTGCAGTCCCTTATTTGGCCTTCTACCCCCTCTTTGGACCCTCTACACCTTTTAAGTGCTTGTAAGTTTATCCTCTCACCCTGTCCTTAGCCCCCATCTCCCCTTCACTTCAACCCCTGTGACTTATCACGAACTCCTTGACCAAGCTACAGCTACGAGCAAAACAAGTATTTTTCTGTTTTGTTTCTGTATCTCATTGTCTGTAAGGATACAAATAAATGTAGCAATATTGTCAGTGGTTGAAGAAGTATTCAGATCCTTTACTTAAGGAAAAGTACTAATACCACACTGTACAGTACAAATACACTGTTACAAGTAAAGGTCCTGCATTGAAAATGTTACTTAAGTAAAAGTATGTAAGTATCATCAGGGAAATGTACTTAAAATAATAAAAGTAAAAGTACTCAATACATAAAGATCCTCATATTTCAGAAACTGGAAATGATCAAAACAGTTCTATCAAGTGTTTAATTGGCTAATTACTTCAGCTGTACTTGCAGGTCTATATATTGTTGGGTAGTTTTAATAAAACATATTTTACAAACTACATGTTTTGTGTGCAAACACCCTTGTTTGTAATGTAACTAGTAACTAAAGCTGTCTGATCAATCTAGTTGAGTAAAACAGTACAATATTTCTCTCTGAAGTGGAGTAGAAGTAGAAAGTGCTATGATAATAAAAGACTCAAGTAAAGCACAAGTACCTCAAATTTGTACTTAAAGGTATAATGGAGGATTTTCCCGAATTTTAGAAAAGAACCGCCGTCTCCACTTTTTGAAAAAATGCACATGCGCAACACTACCTGCTCCCGAGAGGGAACGCCTATTAAACGTGTGCACAAGAGAGCATGCACGAGCCTAGTTCTCCTCGTGCACGCTCTGTTTACAAGTTCCAAAAGAAGATTTGCACTTTTTCCACGTCAGACACCAGTAAGTGAAAATCTATTAACGACAAGCATCTCTATAGCTAACTTTAGCATGCTACAGGCCAACAAGCAAGCTATCGCCAAGAGCAGGGAGGCAGCGGTCGGAGGCCGTGGCTGTCTGCTCGCTGACCTGTCACGGCACATACGACGGCCTTACGTAAACATATCTAGGAGGACCAATAGTCTTGATGATCCACCTGGAAAAAGAAAATCCTCCACTATACCTTTAAGTATAGTACTGGAGTAAATGTACTTAGTTGCATTCCACCACTGCATTGTGTAATGTGTCTGCAATGCTGCCAATGTACTGTATGTTGACATTTGAAGATGTACTGAAACTAAAACCGTGTTGCTGTGTGTTGCTCTTGTCCCCAGACTTGTTTATTGAGAGGTTTTGTATGACGGGAGGAAGCAGTCCAATTGGCTACCTAAAGGCCTGGCAAACCAATCTGTACCTGTCTGCTGACTCTGACAAGGTCCGGGAGGCGCTGGCTGAAGGTGAGAACACACACGCACACACACACACACACACACACACACACACACACACACACACACACACACACACACACACACACACACACACACACACACACACACAAAAGCAAGCTCATTTCTTTATAAGTATCTGTGTTACTTTAGAATGAAAGGAGATGACCTACAGTACAGCAAAACCAAATAGTCATATGATTTGTAATACCGGTACATTGCACCAGTAGACTTTGAAGCACACTATCTATATCCCAGTTTTAGTCTTAACATGTTTTATTTTGGACCACAATCAGAGGTCTGTTTCAGGTAGGAGGTTTAGTGGAAACTCTGAGTTTGTTA
This sequence comes from Gymnocephalus cernua, assembly GCA_023631565.1. Classification (NCBI taxonomy): domain Eukaryota; kingdom Metazoa; phylum Chordata; class Actinopteri; order Perciformes; family Percidae; genus Gymnocephalus; species Gymnocephalus cernua. The sequence goes on along the minus strand of CM042438.1, from coordinate 24,231,189 downwards.
AGCCTGAGATGAGGGAAACTCTGGGTTTTCTGTTTCAGAAAGAGAGGTAACTTAAAGGTCCAATATGTAATACTGACAGCTAGTGTTTAAAATAGTTACTGCAGTACAAATTCAAAATACTGGAGAGAGTCGTCTCCCCCGCCCCTCCTCCCCAGACTCGAAGTTCACGTTGGTTGCCAGGCTAAGACCGGAGCATCCAACAATGTTGCTAGACGCTTGTCTCACATAACCAGACATTACTCCACAGCACAGCGGAGTAGCTAACGTTAGATGCTGGCTATATTGACAGTCATAAAAGCCCATGCTCACACGGAGCTCTGTACCCAACTGACACACACACTTCAGTATTCAGTATTGAATGTGATTTAAGTCAAGTATAGTAAAGTGAAAAGGAAAAGAAAGTAGAAGTGAAGTAAAGCTCAGTAAAGTGCTGTGAAGTAAAGAAGAGAAGCACAGAGAGATGAAAACGTAAAGTGCAGTGAAGAATAGAACTGAAGTGCAGTGTAAAGAAAAGAATTGAAGCATAGTGAAGTGAAGAAGTGATGTGCCGTGAAGTAGATGAAGCACAGTAAAGTGCAGTAAAGTACAGTGAAGTGCAGCACATTGAAGTGAAGATGTGATGCGCAGTGAAGTTAAAAAAGAAGTGAAGTGCATTGTAGTGAGGTGCAGTAAAGAAAAGTGAAGTGAAGAAGTGATGTGCAGTGAAGTAAAGAAGTGAAGTCAAGTGCAGTGAAGTGTATAGCAGTTTTAAGTGAAAAACTGAAGTGCAGTGAAGGGAAGAAGTGATGAGCAGTGAAGCGTGTGTAAACTGTAAACGACCAATGCTTTCAACAAATCTGTCGAGGTATATGTGCGCCTGCTCTACCTGCTGTTGAACCTATTCTTATTGACGTCTGTGTTTGTGTTTAGGCATCGCAGCAGCCACCATGTTCATGACAGAGAAGCTGACAGAGGTATCAGAGTCCCAGCTGAGGGTGGCATTTGATGGTGATGCAGTTCTCTTTTCTGATGAATCTGAGCGCATCTTCAAGGCACATGGGCTGGACAAGTTCTTCGAACATGAGAGGGACAACGAGGACACGCTTTTGGATCATGTAAGTAGTTTTCACTGGAGGTTTCCTGTTTTCTCTTGAACAGAAGATATGTGTTGCCACCATGGTTATATTAGATTATGTTCAGTACAGATTGCATTACCCTCTATCCCAGGATGGGTGAAGGTTTTTGAAATTAAACAAAAACTTTTAATAATAATCTGCCATCTTGCCATTTACGTGCATACCTAATCACCTGTAAATGATAAGCAGATGTTCTCAATATTAAATTCATTTCATTAACTGATTATCTTATGAATACATTATGCAAATTATATGATTAATGGTTTCAAAAGGCAGGGATTAAGACAGTTAGTTGGTGCACCGTTCTGTTAGGCAATTAGTAATTGATGATATTAGCTTTGAGCGGTGCAGGCTTAAAAACAAATGGTGCTAAATTGGTGCTAATTCAATAAAAGTTTTCTACATGTACATATAGATGTGGCATGACAAAGCAAGTAATGATGCAAGGCGTTAAATACACAAAACAGGACACTAAAACACATGGGAACACACAATGTCACCAGTTCTATTTTATCACAATCTCGTTATCTGTGGCAGGGACCTCTGAAGGGCTTCCTGGAAGCACTGGGGAAGCTCCAGAAAAAGTTTTACGCTAAAGGCCATCGCCTGGACTGTCCCATCCGAACATTCTTGGTCACAGCGCGTAGCGCAGCCAGCTCTGGTATCCGGGCACTGAAGACTCTCAGGGCCTGGGGTCTGGAGATCGACGAGGCCTTGTTCCTTGCAGGGGCACCGAAGGGCCCCATGCTGGAGAAGATCAGGCCTCACATCTACTTTGATGATCAGATGTTTCACGTGGAGGGAGCGGCTGAGATGGGCACTGTTGCTGCCCATGTTCCCTACGGCATTGCACAGAAACATAATTTCAAACAGAACAGCAGTGTTGGGAAGTAGAAAGCAGGACTTCAAATGCCAGTGGCACAGTCATCCAGCCAGAAACAGAACAAGATAAGAAGGATGGGATGGAGAAACATCATTGAGAAGAGCAAAGTGAAGCTGAGAGGTTTCAGAGAGCTTGGAAAAGTGAACTTGTACGGAATTGTATGTGGAAATGCATCATTTCCATGGCAATTGTATTGTAAGTTTGTTCAATCACAATGTAAACTGTCTGCCATCATGTTATAAGTTAGGTCAGGTCTGGATCAGGCTGGTCTCACAGAATTCCGTGAAATGAGCACAAACTGGTAACAGCTCATTCCGTGATGGTGGCACGGAATGTGTGAAAATTCTGTGTGGCCACCACGGAAAACAATGGCAACGTAAAGTCAATGAGAAGATAACGTAGCATTATGTAAGGCCAAAGTTCCGTGTAAGGAGGTTGGTTGGGGTGGTGGATGGGTCAAACACAGGACTTTCACCCAGGAGACCGGTTCATATCCCGCGTGTCCTGTTTCCTAAAGTCGCTTTCTTCTTAAGTCGCTTTCTTCTTTTCCTAAACTGAACCATCCCGTTCTTCTCGCGTGTCACGGAACCATAAGGCCACCCATGACCTTTTCCTTAACTTAAGGGGCCATGTTTATTTAACGAAATTCTTCCGTGGGACGGAATTTTCGGCGATCCGTGTTCATTTTTCGGCGATCCGTGTTCATTTGACGGAATTCTTCCGTGGGCCCATCACAGAATTTTTCGCGATTCCGTGAAACTGCCACATATTTTGAGTTAAGGGCCCGTGTTCATTTCACAGAATTCTGTGAGATCAGGTTGTCTGGATAGTGGTCAAGTAGATCTTGCTTTATATGGGAAATTCAAAGGTGCTTGATTGCCATGGTGACCTGCTATTTCTCTGACTACTACTTGTCTTCATAAAGAGGACACCTCTTCAGTGAATGCTGGAGGATACCGGATGAATGGCTTCACTTAAGTAAAGCACAAAGACTGCAATGTATGATGGCAATATATGAGTCATAAGCACAATGTAGAGATGTTATAAGGTTAAAAATGATTGCGATGTACTGTAGCACAAGAGTCATAATTTAAAGTGTCAATCATTTTACAGAGTTAGACTTCACAGGGACATAACATACGTTTCAGTTGGTGCCTTAGTTTCAATGAAGACAATACTTTTAGCCACACTAGCGAGAGTAAAATATCTTGACTGATGGATTGCCATACAATTCAGTACAGACATTTATAGTCTGCAGAGAATGAAAGCTAATGAATTTGGTGGGGATCCCCCTGAGTTTTCATGCGTCACAGGTTTAAAAAGTTTCAGTTAATTACAGAACACCTCTAAAGCTATAGACTGAATTCCAATTCCTGCGCCTCAGCTGCACACAATACCGTTAGCATGCATACGTTTTTTCTCTTAGCATGTTAAATGTATTTTGTATTAGCAAAAAAAGTATATTTTATTATTCTGTTAGTCCAAAATATGTCTAGCCATAACTTTCAGTGGGTGCCTTTAGTGTCAATGAAGAAACTATTTATAGCTATGCCAGCAGCGTAATCTTGGTCCAGGCAAAATATCTCAATAACTTGGAATTAAGTTTCAACAGGTTTCAACAGGTCAAAATTGTACAAGTTCAACAATCAGTTCAAGAAAGGACACCTCCAATGATTGATTAATGACCAACTTCTATCACCCTCACAGCTGTACTATAACAGTTGCATGTTTCCTAGCATGTTAAATGTTTTCATAAGACCGAATATAGGAATATGTTATTATTCTGTTTGTCCAAGACAGAAGAAGTTAAAGTGAAGAAAAGTGAAATAACTTGTATAGCCTTGCTAACAGTGGTCCACTTTGTTCCAGAGAGAAAAATCTCAACAACTATGGAGTCCCCTTTAACCTCTTAAAGGGATATTTCACCGCTGGAAAGCTGAATATATCTTTAAATTGGGTCATTTATGTAGCAGAAATGTGAAAAAAAAATGTAAATTGGTGCCTTCTAGGCCGAGAAAAGCCAGAAAATGTGTTTTGGCTCATATGGATGAAAGACACCAAATCCCAGAATGCACTTCGCTTCGCTGCTTTGAGTCCACTCCCAAGCCACGCCTACCGCTTGACAGACAGACACAGAGGCATTCAACTCAACTCAATGTGTTGTTATTTCAACCATATACACGAAACAACGTTTCATCGTGGCTCAAGTGATGTTTAAAATATATAAAAACGACATTATATAAAAACGACATACGAAACAGGCTACCTTTAGTGCACACACACATTATAGGCTCCGTAAAGTTCAGCTAAGCATACCAGCATTAGGCTTGGTGGGCTGTAAACACTGAGTATAAACACAGCCGTGAATTAACGTGGAATGTCGAATGGTTGCCATGTAACAGTCACAAACTCCAGCAGTTAGCAGTTAGTTGGATACAAATCACATTTCTGCACCAGTCCGTGTTAACACAGCCCACCTTCATACAGAGCATCTCTATCTCGGATCGTCGGAGGGCTAACAGTCCTGGTAGCTGGACAGTCTGGTACGCTGTTCTTCAGCCATGTTTCCACGAAAGCAAAAAACACAGTCTCTGAACTCGCGTTGGGCGCATCGTTGAAGTTGGATGTAGTCCAGTTTGTTGTTTAATGAACGGACACTTGCAAGCAAGATTGATGGGACAGGTGGCCGGCTAGCGTTAGCTTCCCACCTAGCCGATGAGGATGTCCCCTACCCAGCTCGGGGCATCGAGCGAGACCGCTGGTCTCCGTGCAGGCGAAGCTCTCGTAGTGGGCCGATTATTCCATCTGTAATAACGTTCTCTGCATATTCTCTGATCTGTACCGATGTATCCCGGTGGTACACGTGCGGTAGTTTGAATGCACATAATTGTTGTAAAAGTTTTCTGCTGAGAAGTTCTCTAAATACATCCATGAGAGAGAGCCCTGTTTAGCGAGGATTCAAGATGGCTGACATTCCGTTTTTTTCCGGCTGAGATCGGCTCGCTTCGGGTGATGGGCGGGTTTAAAACATGCGGAAGTAGGTACTGGCTGTAGTATCTTGCTCTGGCCAAAAAATCTTCCGATGACGCAAAAATCATCATTTTACGTCATCGGAAGATTTTTTCCAGACCCCCCAATGCAGAGATCTCCCGTCTCAGGGGGATATGAGGGAGGGACGCACGGTCATTCAGAAATACTACCGGGTTTCTACTGATACAAAGCTGAATGCTAAATCGGTGAAGTATCCCTTTAAGCCCTAGGCCTTTGGCTCAGGCCTCTACTTGAAAATGATATATCCAAAAGGAATGGAGTATATCTCTGCAATTACAAGGTCTATTTTAATGATCTTGGTATCATAATGAAGGTAACACTTGTGAGATTAATGTAAAGGTGTAAGCATCAGTATATATGTTACTGGGTCAGAGTAAATGAAGATAAAGCACAGCATAAATTAAAGATTTAATTTCCGCCTAAAAAACTATCAATTGTTTGAGGGAATATCCCTCTGGAATAATGCAGTTGTAGCCCAACACCTCTATAATCCCATAGCACAACATCTAAACATTACATGTGGAACGATTTAGGCTTATAAAGTGAAGCAGAGCAAAGTTAGAGAAGTTTTAGCAGAAGCATGTTTAGGCGGACATTTGGTTACCATCTGGACCTGCCATTTGACTTATCTCAGGTACCAAACTTTATATTAACTTATATGTCCCTGTAGGTATGTATTCCATCTAAATATAATGTTTCTGGCTTTGATCTATAATCAAATCTATAATTTCTTTTCCATTCAAGTAAAACCATATAAGGGATATTAAGTTTGAATCTTACTTGAGCACATTTATTTACAATGAAACAAGGAATAATGTGTATTTTGTGTAAGCGACACAGGCAGATATCTTAAGAATCGCTGTATAAAGTTAGCTTACTTTTTTGCTCTTCTTTGGCTGCTATCTTGGTGGTTTTTCATTGTAGTTGTCAGACATATACTGTTGGAATCAGCGGAGTTCCCCCTTTAATATGACATATCGGTTGTGCGGATAGTAAAAACAAAAGAAATCGCTAATGTGACATAATTCTCATGTGCGCGTGCTTGTGTTTTTCCTATTTGCTCATTTAGTTGCTCGGTGTTGGATTCGTATTTTGTGTAGATAAAAATGGTTATCATAGGCGTTTAGCCAAGTTTCGGCCCGTTAAGCAGATATGCTACATGAATATGTTGCTACATGTTTAACATGCTCATATATGGTGTTTGTTGTGAGTTACGTCACCGCCCTCTGTACCAGGGGCGCTCGGGCTTAAGAGGTCAATGAAGCGCCAGCCACATTTCAAAATTGCACAAAACTTCACTTCATGACACCACTAAAACTAACTAAACTGAATTTCCTTTAGTTGCAGCTGTACAGTACCATTAGCATGCTACGTTTTTACTATGCTAGCATGCTAATGTTAAAGTGCCCATATTACCAAAAAAAAAACTTTTTCTGGGATTTGGGGTGTTATTTTGTGTCTCTGGTGCTTCCACACACATACAAATTATGAAGAAAGAAATCTATCCATGCTGTTTTGAGTGAGATATGGGTTTCTGAATGTGTCCTGCCTTCAGTCTCCGGGTGAGCTGTTCAAAATCTGCACGGCTTTTTACGTAACTAGCCGAAACGAGCTGGCTAACCACAACCGCTCATTCTCAATGGCAAAGCACTGCTACAACACACAAAAGTTCACCATAATCTACAAAAGAACTACATGTGCGCCCTCGTTTGGAAGAAGTCTCCTTGCTAATCCTGACTTGTAACTGACCAAAGTTGGAGAAACAACCTTTCTTTTACTGTCTATGGAGCTATGATCTACGATCTGAGCTACTGCACATTTGCAAGTGGAATCAAAGCTGGTACAGAAGAAACAATGCCTCACTCTCTAGCTAAAACAGAGACATGAACACAAGGTGAAAAGAGGAGCTGCAGCAGTGAGAGAGAGAGCTGTGCAGTACAACAAAAATATGGTGTTTTTTGAACATTAAACCATGTAAACCTATTCTGGTATAACCTTAAAATACAATTATGAACCTGAAAATGAGCATAATATGGGATCTTTAATGGTCTTAAAGTCAATCTGAGCCTAAGTAAACCTAAGGATGACTAAGCCCAGGATTCAAGTTGAGTGAATATTTGCAGTTCTGGTCTATAATGTCCCATACACTTGATGTGTATAAAAACATGGCTTTGTTCACTCGGGCCAAATGTTATACTACAACTTTGCTTTACTAGAGGTTAAAAGAAGAAAAGAAAACGTTTATATCCATGTTTGTAATGTATATAATGCATATTACAGCCTAAAAGACTTTCTATTTCTAAGCCATCCTGGTAGATAATATGAGGGAATTACAGCCTCTCTGAAGGGTGATGTGGTTCCTCACCAACTGATGTATCACCAATAAGTGTTTAACAAGCAGCTGTCTTGATTGTATTGCCCTCTACTGGACATCACCTCTAGTACAAAGTCACACTGCTAAGGTGGCATTGACTGATGTTAAGTTAAAACCAATTTAACTATCTGGTAATCAATAGCCAACTGGCAATCAAAACCTTGCTTCAGTTACAGCAGTACTTCTGTTTGATTGATGAATATGAATTTGTCTATCATTAACAAAAAGGCCACAGTAGCCTTTTGAAAATGTCATCCTCACATCACTTTGTCACTGCTGGCAAGTCCTCGGAAATCTTATAAGCTCGGAAACATGACAAGCAATCCACATGTTTAATTTCACAGTCAAAACACATAATTGAACAGATGTGTCTTTTGGCGGACGTTTGCCCTCAAATGATGGCTGGTTTATAAGAGTATACAGTTTCAGCAGGATCTGTCAGGCCAGTTTGGACTTTACTGTGACATTTAGGAAATAGATTATTGCAGATGAAGCAATGTTTAAACATTTTAACAACAAGTTCATGACGACATCATTGACACTTATGAAACAAAAATGGCATTGCAATAATAAAATGTAAATGAGCACTAATAAAGATGTCAATTATAGTGCTTGCTTTACTTAATGAAAATAGCTGCAGATTGAATTACTTCTCTGAGAAAACTAGACGCACACATACTGTCATTTCTGCATTGCTGATGTGCACTCCTTCACTCTACCATGCAGTGGCAGCACTGGAATGATAAATGACCTGCAGCAGCCGCAACTGGTCTTCATTGCCCACATTTTTGTTTAGGATGAAAAATATTAAAGTTGTCTTAAATGATTAAATTTGTATCTTTACATCTTTTGTTCTTCCCTGCCCTCCTAAGTTATTTTTATTTCAACATTTTGTCACCTGTCCTTCCTTATTTGTTCCACATTTACTCTATGTTTTTCATTTGTCACAATGAGCACAATCATATTACTACCCGCCCTGTTCACGATGATAAATGTGTTAATATTCCCAAATCATTCCCAGCTGAATAGGACCTTCCCAGCATTCTGGGTAATAAAAAACAGAAAGCGCCAACATCCAGTGCTGGTCCACCTGGAGCCATATGCCTACTGTAACACCACCACAGCATTGACATTCATATGGATTTTATAAGCTCCAAAACAGTGGGTTGGTTTTGCTGGCAACACAGTATAGGGAGCAGGGTCAGAAAGATAAAAGATGGCCAGCTGGCGAACTCTAGAAAGCCATTGCACAATTCTTAATGACACACATGCGCAGGCTGCCAGCTGTATCTATAAACAGACAATAACCATCAGCGTGTATGGAGAATAGTGAAAGAGAATGTCTCTGTGCTTTACTATGGTCAATTGAGATGGTGTCTGGGGACACAAATTACCATAACAACCTAGCATCCTGCCTCTTACAGATACCCACGTTAGCAGATAAATGCTGGAAGGTGCTCCACTGAAGAGATAAAAAGAAATGGTGCATTAAGGGATATATTTTCATTTAATGCATTATCCCTTGGCTTGTCTTCCAAGCAGAGATCATAAGATTGTGATGGGGAGGACCATCATACAAGCGCAAGGAATAGGAAATAAAAAGATAATGAAGAGGGGAGTTATTTTATTGATTGGGGACACGTTCCACTGACTGCAATTGATGACCGACATGTGGGACATCACGTGACAGATCATAAGCTCAAATATAATCTGACTGCCAGATGTGACTTACAGAGAAGAGTCTGAGTGGGGGTTGAGCTGGGGTTGCAGTTAGCCTTTATTACGGATGGATAACAACAAAATAAAGGAAGACAGTGAGAGAAAAAAGATAAGACTAAAGAAATGAAGACAGATGGAGAGGGAAGCAGCACTTGCAAAGACACAGAGATGAAGACGTGGAGGGAAATGATGGGTGACTCATCGTCTTGGCAGAGACGTTGAGGGGAACCTGCCGTGGGAGACCAGTCCACAAAATGTTTTCGATCTGTTCCAACACACTTTTTTTCTCTGCTATGCATTCAAGCACTGTAGCTTTTTGAGTTCTTAAATAGTCACATATTTCTCAAAGTGCTGCGCTTTTAACGTTTTTAATCAGGCATTGAGTTGACAGGACCTTTTAGAAGGTAACACTTTATAAAAATCAAAAGGAAGTCAGCGGAGTTCCTGGCTTGTGCATGTTAAGCTAAGCTAAGCGCGTGTGTGTGTGTGTGTGTGTGTGTGTGTGTGTGTGTGTGTGTGTGTGTGTGTGTTTGTGTCTTTGACCCCAGTAACTGAATAGTGATTAATTCTGCGATTGCCTGGATGAGAAGCAGCTGGTACCAGGAATGTAATAAATTTAATATAGAAATCATCAAAAAAACTATGTGTATCTGTCTTTGTTTGTGTGTTAAGCTTTCGTGTTGGAGCCTGACAGCAAAATAACAGCACCTACCACAAGTGAGAACACAGTTGCCATTGTACCTCATATCAAGAAACAAATAGCAGCTGCTGTTATAAAAAGCTATTGATATTTATGTTTTCCAGCATTTTCTTGTATATTTTTAGCCATAGCTATAGCTGGCTCTAGAGATAGCAATGTTGGTCTGTCGATCCACCACTTTGGTCCTGACTGAAATATCTGAATATTTGAATGCATTGCCATGACATTTGAGACCAGAGAATGAATGTAATGACTTTGATGTTCCCCTGACTTTTCCTCTAGCGTCACCATGAGCTTCAAGTTTTTTTTTAGTGATATCCTGACAACTACTAAATGGATTCCCATTCAATTTGGTACAAACACTCACATCCCCTTCAAGATTAACTGTAATCACTTTGGTGACCCCTGACTTTACATCTAAGGCCAAACATGTAATTTGTCCGATACTTCCAGACTATGAACTATGAAGCCCCCATAAGCCCTCCTTTCTGGGCACTTTCTGTGCCATTTAAAAAAAATCATTGTAAACCACTGGGTCTGAAACACCTATCTCCAAATATAATTCCTTACATGACAGTTACCTCTGGCTGGAAATGTGTAGTCAGGCCGGAATTGCTTTTGATATGATTGCTGCTGCCATGCCCTCGGCTTTTAACGGCAACTTTGGAAAATCTACAGCATGTTATTTTAAGAATAACTTTGGTCAGTGCAGCAGTATATTTCTATACATTTCTGTAAACATGTACAGTTCTGTTAGCAAGGTATGTCTTGTCCGCCATTGTACGCAATGTGTCACGTCAAGATGATAACCCTAGATTTGCGGAAAAACTTGTGAAAACTTTTGAGAGACTCGTTGCCCGACGACCTATCTGAACCTTAACCATTTGGGGTCCATGCCTAACCTTAACCATCTCGTGAGACTTTTGAAAATCTTGGGATACCATCTAGACATGATCTATGTAATGAAGAAAGACAGAAAGAAAAAGCTACATTTTAAAATAAGAGTCTGAGTGCTATCAGTAAATGGGTATTAAAAGTTGACCACCAGGACAATCTCCTTAAAACATTCTCTCATTCTCTCTTTCATGCTTATGTCTTTTAAGTGCTTCAAAGTTTCTTGGAGAAGGATTCATCCCCCAATGTTTGTATCCATAGCAACAGATTAAGACTATCCCTAGAGAGAGAAAAAGGAGAGATAGAAACACAAAAGTTTTAGTGTGTGTGTGTGTGTGTGTGTGTGTGTGTGTGTGTGTGTGTGTGTGTGTGTGTGTGTGTGTTCAACTGTGTTTCCATGGCTACCTTATCCAGGATGTTGAAAGGTGGAAAGAGAGAGAGAAAAAAAGGGAAAAGATGGAAGAATGTACTGTATACATGGAGGGAAAAGAAGAAGAAAGGAGATAAAGGCAGGGAAGTAAGAGAAAAAGAAAGGGTGCGAGAGCCAGGAAACAGCAATGGAATTAGGATGAGAAGACAAAGAGGAAGTAAAAGGTGCAAATAAAAAAATACATTTATAGTATGTGTGCATCTGATAAACTTTCATATTTAAATTCATACACAACAAGCACATGCACACAAAGTGTTAAAGGAGAACTCCGGCCAATTTTTACGTTAATCTTGCTAAATATAACTATGCGAGACTGTCTATAGCATAAGCTAAATAGTGCCTTTGTGTATCTTAACAGGACACAAAATGCAATTAAAATGTCTGTGTAACATGAACAGGGCCCTTACATGACAACAAGATGCATTTTCAACATTCACCTACCCTGTTAGCTGCTAGCTAGCTAGCTGTCGTCTGGGACGAGAGAGTGTTCAGTCAGGCTTCAGTAATAATCATCATGCAGCAGTCCCGTGTGTATTTGTAGCATATATATGGATATATATGATATATATTCATTTTGTGTGCGATCCATCTGGCGTTGGAGAGTAGTATTCTCTGCCGACAACAATCACGAGAGCGCCTGCTGGTCTGGAGGATGTCCTCCGGACAACCGGTGATGCCTTAGCGGCACAACACCCACACAAACACCACCAGTTGTCCGAAATGCGTGATCTTGGAGCAGCTGCTTCATCTGCCTGTTGCCCCTCTGTCTGTCTGGTTCTTTCCAACTCTTGTGAGGCCAGTTCTTCGTCTGTATACTCAGGTTCGAATAAATAAGGACGACCATCAAACTCAAAAGCCTCTTCCATATGTTCAATATCTTCGATATTCTCCATAGTTACGTTACTCCAAGCTTCTTCCCTTGTGAACACCTCCGCTCTTCACGCTACACCAGGGCTATTCAATTACAAATTCAGTTGGGCCAGATTTTCAAACCGAGAAAGGTTAGTTGGGCCACTCATAGCAGCGGCGAAGCAGCTCGTAATGACACATTTTAAAACCAACACAAACAAATTTATTGAAAAACATGTAAGGTTTATTCATTGTTTCTCTTTTAACTTTGGTCAGTTTGCACAGTAAAAGGTGCATAGAAAACAATAAAAGAGCTAACTGAACAGAATCTGAGGTAGCTCCTACTTTTTCCACTTACAAAAGAAAAGAAACTGACCTAGGCACCTCTTGCCTAGGCCTACCTAGGCTACATATCTGACCTGTCTGATCACAAAGTGCATAAAACAAAATAGTGCACAGTAGGCAATTCGCAATAACATTAAGTTTCCTTTTGAAATAAAATAAACATCTTGCTCATATTTGACCCATGCAGGAACATCTCAAAGTGCATAAAAATAAAAAGTGCACAGTATTCACAACTATAACTAACTACACAAAGTGTAGGCTACTACTGCACATTGAGGGAACATATTTTAAATCACCACCATGTGTGATTATGCATGCCTTTTGTTCCCACATTATACTGATGTAGGTAGGCTACATTTACCCTGCTGACTTAGTGGGAGAAGTGACATTTTTTGTTTTGAACGAGAGCAGTGACTTTAGGCTCGTAAGTTGTCAATGCAATCCGAAGACATTGGTGGAGAGTACGGTCAGTCAGGGCGCAACGAGAGTTGCTTTTTATGGAGTTCATGTGTGAAAAACTTGACTCACATGTGTACGTTGATCCAAACATACTGAGCATGACGATCGCTACTTTCTTAATGTTAGGGAACTGATGTACGTTGACATCAGTCCAAAACATTACAGGCCCGTTAGTGCAAAGCTCCTGTGCCATGGTTACAGATGACTGCATGTCAACAAGTTCGAGTGTGAATTTCCCCTCGTCAATGGAAGGGACCACTTCCTTTGCTCTGGCGGATAAGTCCCCTTCTATTGCAACAGTGAACGGGTCTCTGGCAAAAACGGCCACCTCTGTGGGCAGAACAAGTGCATCCAATCGACCAGCAAAGTTCTTTTTCAGGCTTGCAATGAAATCTGTCATCACATCCGTGATTTGTGCGGGGGATGATATGCATTTGCGGAGTGTCGGAAAATGCAGCATTCGGCCTGTGCTCAAATCAGTTGCGAAAAGGTCCAGTTTAACTTGGAATGCGCGCATCTGTCCCACAAGGTCGATGACAGTTTTGTCTCTGCCTTGTAGTCCCAAATTGAGATCATTCAGGTGTTTGAATATGTCGCTCAGAAAGCAAGCATCAGCCATGAAGTTGTCGTCCAGTATGCGACTTAAGTGCGTTTCTGCCTTTTTTTGCTTGCTGCTGCGGAGGAAAGTTATGATCTCCTCTCTGAGACCACAGAAACGCTCCAGTGCTTTGCCTTTGGACAGCCACCTCACGTCATTATGCAAAAGCAGGTCTTGGTGCTCAGCAGACATTTCTGACAGCAGCATGCGGAATAAGCGGTGTTGGAGGCTTGATGTGGAGCGAATAAAATTATTCCCCACTTAGTTTTGCGCACAACACCGCCTGATGCACAATGCAGTGTAAGGAGATCAACTGAGGTGCTACAGCGGACCAACGTGCTGCCAAACCATTCACTTTCCCTGTCACAAGCATGCACACACGCTTCATATCCAGACCATTGTCTTTAAAAAAAGCAGAAATTTTCCCAAAGACTATATCGCCAGTTGTGTGTCCTTCTAACGGCAGTAGGGTGAGCAGCTCCTCTCGGAAGCATTTGCCGTCAAAAAAACGGACATATATGCACAACTGAGCAGTATCAGTTTTGTCTGTGGACTCATCTACTGCTATAGACATAGTGTCAGCTTTCCTCAGGTCTCCTAACATCGTTTCATACACATCTGCAGCAAGAATTTCAACTCTCCGACTGTTGGAAGTATCTGACAGGGGTACGTTTTTTATAGCAGATGCCACGCTCGTTTTTATTTTATCGTCATGTATCACCTCATCCACGATGGCCAGCATACAGTCCTTCACGGTTTCAGAGTCTGTGAATGGCCTTTTCTTTTTTGCCAATATCCAGGAAACACGAAGGGATGCTGCGGTAGCTCTCTCTTGGGCTGTAAATGACCGTACCATGGTAACACTGCTCCGGTTGTAAGATGCAATCAAACTCTGCACTTTTGCAGCCCTCTCTTGAGATCCCTCAGGAAAATTGCAGCGGAAAGTCTGGTGTTTCTCAATGTGGTGCCGCCGCAGATTGTAATCTTTAAGTACTGCAACGCACTCATTACAAATTAAACACATCGGTTTGGCATTTGGATGTGGCGGTAAAATAAACAAGTATTTGTCAGTCCAGGCAGGGTTAAACTGACGGTTTTCATTGTCAATTTTACGTTTCAGTGTTGAGAAAGACATATTGATAGTAATGTAGGATACTACCGGCACAGCACGCTCTGCATTGTTTACATGTTGGTAGTTTTGGCGGGACGCAAAATTACCAATCCCACTATGGCCACGCCAAGACCCGCCCTACGAAGCAGCTCGATTGGTTGGGGTTAGGCATTTCACATGGACACCTGGCCAATAGTAGTGTGTGAATGCTATTGAAGGGCGGGTCTTGGCGTGGCCATAGTGGGGGGAAAAATATCGCTGACGGGACCCTATTTTCCCTTTTATACTTTCTATTGCGGGACCACGGGCTGGGCCACTCTGAGGTTGCTTCTGGGCCGCATGTGGCCCGCGGGCCGCCAAATGAATAGCCCTGCGCTACACTGTAGCTCCTCCGACCAACACTGTTATTTATCTTGCTACAACTGAATTTACACGGGATTTCAGCACGAGACTGCCGCTAGCCATCTGTTAGTGTTTTACTGAACAAGGCACAGGCATAATTCTGCCCATTTCCATGTAGTTGCATAGTCAATAATATGCTCATAACCACTACAGCGCTCAATTACCTATTTTTGAGGGGAAATAAACAAAAAAAAAAATCGCCGCGAATGCATCACCGGTCCTCCAGAGGACAGCCACGACCAGTGGGCGCTCTCGCGATTGTTGTTGGCGCAGCAAGCGAGGACGCCGGGCAAAAAGCAGAAGCACGGCCAAGAGTCGGAAAACTACCACAACGATCCCCACAGAGAGAATACTACTCTCCAACGCCAGATGGATCGCACACAAAATGGATATATATCATATATATGTTACAAATACACACAGGACTGCTGCATGATGATTATTACTGAAGCCTGGCTGAACACTCTTTCGTCCCAGACGGCAGCTAGCTAGCTAGCAGCTAACAGGGTAGGTGAATGTTGAAAACGCATCTTGTTGTCATGTTAAGGGCCCTGTTCATGTTACACAGACATTTTAATTGCATTTTGTGTCCTGTTAAGATACACAAAGACACTATTTAGCTTATGCCCCCATAACTGCCGTTTAGCTAAGTGGGAGCGGTGGACATTAGCTGCAGCAGCTCCGTCTATGTAGCTGCTGTTGCGCTAACTGTTTTTGCTATAGACAGGTCTCGCATAGTTATATTTAGCAAGATTAACGTAAAAATTGTCCGGAGTTCTCCTTTAAGGCATTTACAAACCTGCCTGCACACACCGGAGGCAATTTAAACATACAACACAGGGCAGAAGTGTCACATGAAGTGTGTGCACTCAACTAAAAGCGTGGCCAGGCATGTTGCTAAGCACTTACAGATCTTCAGAGATAGAGATAATAGAAGTGTGGGCAACGAGGGGCTGAAGGGATGGAGGAAGAGACGGTTGGAGGGGAAGATAGCAAGGGACGGATGGCAGAGACGTTTTACTTCACAAGGTGTCATCAGCTGGATTTATTTTTCCTTAAGGCAACATATGAGCAGAGCTTAGTCAAGCCTGCTTCAACCAACTCCTCTCAGCTCTACAATAGGCCCTTTTCACGTGACGTCAGACAACTTCCGTTCTGCCGCGATGCAGGTTATGTTTACATCCGGTGTCGCAGTGGAACGCTTAGCTAGTAGCACATCATTATGGAGTTCACCCAGTCCCTTTCACATCTGCCACCAATACGACTTAACGACGTAGAACGACTTGCTGACAAGTGGTCCCTTACTTCAAGATCGAAGCTTGATAAAGGCTACAAGTTCTTCATTGAAGGTTACCTGTTTGATTATGAAGGTACGTGTTTATCTTTATTTAGCTTAAATTAGCCCTATGCTAGCGAAGGTTATGAGCTGACGAGTTTCTGTTTTGCAGCCTCTAATATTACTGCTGTTTCCTACAGAGTATCGACCGTAAGATAAGAGTCAGTAATGTATTAATGGCTAATGCTGCGCCCTTTCTCCCAATCACTGTATTGAAACAGTCTCAAGTGTAGTTAACGGTGAGGTGACAGTGAGAGGGCGATGTTACAGGTCCATGAAGAAAAACGAGGAGGCTCATCGGCTTCAGGTTTCTCAGATAAACAGTTCTCTAACATTATGATAAGATAGGTTAAGATAGATAAGTTTTCTTTTTGTTGTGTTTTGCTGCGGTTGCAGATTTAATAAGAATGATTCCACAAAGTTCCACTGTGGATCAGTTTGTTTCTCAGTCTGAGCTCTGATTTTTGTATCATTAAACTTAATACACAACGAAATTCTTACAAACCGATGTGGGTTGTTGACGGCAATAAAGACTGGGAAAGATTCTGTGATAACTCAAAATGTTCAAATTTTCGATAAGTGTTGGCACTACTTGTCAAAGGTTTCAGAACAGCCAATTTTTCTTAATTAAAAAAAGAAATTGGGTTTTGAAAATTGTGTACAGTAGTTTATAATGAAACGCAGAAAAAATGTTTTGTAAGTACAGCACTAATTGTTATGTCTCTATGAACAGGTTACACTAGACTCTGCAGAGGTTCCTGTGGTACTCAATCACATGTCATGTTCCTGCTCTGCTGGGAAAGCACTATGCAATCACATAGTAGCACTTCTTTTTCAAAGTGCTCACTATGTTACCATGGGCTTTAAGACAGTGCCATTGCCTCTGTCATGCACCAGCGCACTGCAGACCTGGCACCGGCCTAGGACACAGGTCAGATATTATTTGTTACACTGATGCAGAACTTTGCAGTTTGTATTGACTTTTGACAATGTATTGTTCATCATTATTATATCACAGGGAATTGTACCAGAGGCCACCAATGATATGGCGGTGTGTAAACCAGCGGCTAAGAAAAAAACAAGTGTCAGAGCTGGTGTGAAGTGCACACTGTACCGAGCCTATGATGGTGAGTCTGAATGAGCCCCGCCTGTACTAGAGCACAAAGACTTTAGTGCATTTCTAAAATAACACAAACATAAAAGTGATTATTATTTGTTACTTTTTATATAGACTTTCAGTGGATATTTTTTTATTTGTATTAGAAGCATGTACGAGACTGGATGAGTGTGGTTGTCTTTTTTAGTGAAAAAGATAAGGTGGCATTTAATGAAATCTAAACTTGACATATCTCACTTTCATGCCAGGGCCTATTCCGGATCCTCACGTCATGGCCAGTGCTGAGAAACTGAAAGACATCCGTCCACAACCAGGGATTTGCAAATTGCTGCACGGGCTTGAGGGACTTAATTTGGTGGACTCTAAATTTGGCCCTGTGCCATTTGGGTCTGTGCTTTCTTACCAGTGCCCTCTAGAATTAAGTAGAGATGTTATTAAACACCCTGGTGCCAGTGAGTTTCCTCAGTTGCCTATTGAAGGTTACAACTTTAAATTTCCCATTGATTTTGAGCCCAACTACATACAACAATGTCATTTGGACAGCCTGATTGTGTCAGAGGAGATGTCTGCTGCTATTGAAGCAGAAACAAGAATGCAGTCAGAATGCCAGCTGTGGAGCCAGGTACGCAAACCCCGACTGACAGCCAGCAGATTCCGTGAAATATGCCATGTTCGTGGGGAGTTGTCTGCCAAGGCTTTGGCAACCCGCATTCTGAGAGGAACTCCTCAGACAGCTGCTATGAGAAGAGGGTTGGATCTGGAACCTGAGATACTGAGGCAATATTCTGATTTTTGTGATGTCTCTCTGAAACAATGCGGGGTCATCATCCACCCTGATTCACCTCACCTTGCAGCCAGCCCGGATGCTAAAGTCTTCTGCCCAACAGAAGCACCACCATTTGGTCTTGCTGAGGTTAAGAGTTGCGATGTTGAAGATGTTACCCAAGTTAAACACCTGATCACAGTTAAAGGCCAGGCCTGCCTTAAGAAGAGCCACAAATACTACCATCAGGTTCAAGGCCAACTCGCCTTAAGCGGACTTCAGTGGTGTGACTTCATTACAGATACCCGCACTGACTTCACAGTTGAGAGAATCTTTAGGGATGAGGAGATTATCCACTCAATGCGACAGAAGCTTGATCATTTCTATTATAACATCTACATGGATGTCTTCTTAAGTTATAAAACATAAGGCAGAATTTTATGTGTAAATAGTGTTAAGGTAAATGTGGAAGGTGAACCTTTGACATTTTTTTCTTTAACTGCAAATTAACATGTCATATACTGTATATCTCCTATGTACTGAAACACATTTTGAAAAGGATTGTGATGTAAATGTCGACATGTTTTTCTTTAACTGCAAATTAACTTTATTGTGTTATACTGTATATCTATGTATTGAAATACAAATTTTGAAAAGGATTGCGATGTTGTAAATGTTCTTACCAAAATCAAAAAGGATTGGAAGCAGTTGCTTGCAAACATATATTTAATAGTTCCATCAGTGCCATGACACATAAGCACATAACATGGTTAATAGTTGGATATTTTTACAATATATCACATTAGGTTCATTAATAGCTATGAAAAAGTTATTACCCTTAACAAAAACATACAGTATAACAGATCAATTAAATTACCAACAAAGTTAATTCATATTTACATTTTTTTGTACATACAATACAGTAATATAAAAGTACTTCTATTTACAGCCCATCTAGCTTACTCGGGAAATATACAACTTCCAGTTGACAAAAACATCAGACTGGTTTGTCTCCTTTAATGTCAAGAGGTCCCTGATAGTTCGACATGAGGCAGCAGATGGCCCACAGCTGATTCACTGAACCCACTGTGGAAAGAGGAACAAGCACATCCCAGATATGGTACTCCTTCACCCTCCGTATGGCCCTCTCGACTAAAATCCTCAGCCGGGCGATGGCCTGGGTCTTAAGGGTGTCCTCCCTGCTGAGCTGAGGACATTTTTTCAGTGGAGGGATGACGAGTGTTGCCCCCACTTCTGACAACATCCTCTCGATCAGGAAACCCTTGTCAGCCATTAATTCATCTCCGGGCTGAAGTAAATGCAAGATCTGACATTTCCGTGTTATTTCCATGTCGGAGATGGAGCCTGTGTAGAGCTTTGATACAAATGTGATAACACCACATGGAGCTACACCAATCAGCCCTTTAAAGGTGGTGTGATTTTTGTAGCTCGAAAAGGTTTCTGACTGTAGTGAGAGGGAGGATGGTGTTTCACAGCGGATCTCGGTGCAGTCTATTATAACTCTCACCTGAGGGCAGTAGAGCTTGAACTTATCAGGCATTGTGGCCTGCACCTGCTCTCTTGTCATCCACACCGGCAGTGAGCCAAGAACCTGGTAAAGGTAGCTAGTCCATGTTAAAATGATGCGGCTAACTGTGGACAGGCTGACCTCAAAGATGGTAGACAAGGTTTTCTCCTGAAGCCCAGCTGCAACACGACACAGAAACATAAACAGTTCATCAATAAGTGGAAGTTTTCGGTGAGGGCTAGGTGTCACATGTGCCGTTTGCTGTGCCTTAGACCAGTATACAAGCCGTGAAGCAGAGGGATAAACAGAATCCCAAAACACAGTGAAGACCTCCTTTGAGCTGAATCGTGTGTAGTAGCGATAGTCCTCATCTGTGACACAAAAATTAAAAAGGAGTGGATGCTGCTTCTTAACTGTCAGGTGCTGGATCTCAATTTCTAGGGACAACACTTGCAGCTCCAACTCTCGAATTCTTTGAGTAGCACTGTCCAGTTTACCTTAAGGGGAAGAAAAAGCATATATGTTGGTAGGTTAGTTATTACTCATCTATCCCATCCCATTTTCAATAAATAAAACTGAAGAAGCTTCTAAGATGGATGAGGTTTAAAACGCCAAGTCTTTTCACAGAGAGACCAGTTACTCCAAATCGTAGTATAAAATAGTATTTTTACTTAACTGCCATATACTTTTACTTTTTTTGCCAAACAGATACATGGTTACTCTTATTTGTAATACTAACCAGGAGAAGGACGGCAGGCATAGTCGTGATCGTTTGTCACTGCAGGCAAAGCACCCTCTGTGCTGTCAGGCATCTCATGATCAGAATCATCCAGGACAGCAACACCAAGACGCTTTCTTGCTCGCTGGTAAACTGACTCCCGAGCTTGTGAGCCGCCTCCTATATGTGTGAAATTAACCATACGCTTGTAATGATACATTTTGGTAATCACTTTTCAGTCCCTAAAATGACAAAATGTAGCAGCTAAATTGCATCAGGATTAAATTATTAAACATTTTGTACAAGTAATATATTATTGGATTACAGTAGTATTACGATTAACGCTGTCTACCTATCCTTACCCCAATCATTCCAGTGGAATCTAGACGGCACTGATCCCTGTTTAATACGGATCCGTCCACTGGCCGATGTGTATCTATCCTCAGGGGGAAAGTGCTGACTGCAAACAAAGGTGCTCCCACGAAGAATCTTAAAACTTGGTCCCTCATCTCTCCTGATCGCCCTCACCCAACGGGCACGTATTTCTCCATCAACAGGGAAATCGTGAAAACTCAGATACGGGAATTTCTGTTTGTTGTTTGAACAAAATGGTACACTGCAATAGCATCTTCTCGAAGATTGTGCCATGCTTCGGTGTTGGATGGGATACTGTTGCGATACAGACACCGGGAGAAAAGAAACAGCTAAATTAACATTCAGCTTTGACCAGGAATCAATATTTATCTAGCTATCATGCACAACAGTATTTGAATAGGTGAGTTACTATACATTCATGAATAAACTAACTGCCTAACAAAGGGTTAGATAGCTAGCTAAGTAAACTTGTTACATTACAGCCAGGCAGCAATGTAACGCTACCTTTTAACGTTATCGGTATCTGGTACTAAGTTGTTGCTAGCTAACGTTAGCCCACTTTTCCTAAGGCAGTGAACAATTATGAATTAACAATAACGTTAGCAAGTTACAAACCATTGCATATACGTAAACATTATTACTCTTAACTTTACTAATTTAACTTAAACGTACCTTTTGGAATTTCTTCAAGTAGCTAGCTTGCTAGTTAGTGGTCAACAGTTGTATTTTCGTTGAGAAGTCTCAGGTTACGGGCGAACGGAAGTGAAGTTAACCTGCTACGCGGAAAGGCGGAAGTTAGATGACGTCATCGTGAAAAGGGCCTATTTGAAATGGACTAGATAAGATGGCCAAAGCTCACATTCAAAGGTTCAGATATCCATTTTAATATTTTCTGAACGTGAATTCAATTTATCAACAAGAATAACAAGCATTAACATAAAACAAACATCAAATCTGATTGATGATTCGTGGAATTATTCATTATTCATTGCAAAATTATGAATTTTAATTATTCATTAATGCTAAACTAAGCTAAACTTCGGACCTATATAGTTAATACACACAGACATGAGCGTTATGATCTAATTTTCAAATGCAAATAGGTGCATTTCCCAAAATGTCAAACTATTCCTTTAAACTAAAAATGGGCTGCATGTCAATGAGGGTACTATGACATTAACTGCATTGGTTGTAATTATTAAAGCAGATGTCATGAAAACAAATCCTGTTAGGATGATTGCTTGACGTTCCATACGGAATTAAAAAGAATCTGTCCTTTAATGAATGTGTTTACCCTGAGTATAGCTGAATCCCAGAGGTGTTGCCAACAGAAGGGAAATATTCAAAGACAGGAGCAGCGAGGGTCAGTGTATGTAAATCCGTGTATCATTCGTTCTTTCCATTTTCAATTGTCAATAAAAAATCAAAAAATGAAAAAGTGTCAAATTATTTTGTTTTTCCTTTTTTAATCAAACACAAAAACCGACAAATTGCCTGGTTTTTCATATTTCAATTTTAGACTTGGATCAAAAATACAAAATAGAAAAACGGGCCACGGTACTGAATTTGATTTTAATATTTAATTGGTCAAGTTTACGTGACCCGGAAGTTTTGTAATGCCAAAAGCCAGCATTGCTCGCATCCATTGATCTGATCAGCAGCCAGGAGCCGTTAGCCCTTTTAGCCATGGACAGTTATGTGTTGTTTCGGGGAGCGAAGCGTGTCACCCTAAAGGAGGAGGACATGACAACCGAAAAAATAAGCAGGATTTTCCAGGTAATTACAAAGAATCCTTTTCTGTAAAATTGCACTGTACTTTTAACCACAAAACGTAACCTAGCCTATATATTGCACAAACATCTCGCTCTACTTTTTTAAAGGTTCAAAACTCCAGTCTCTACATCACCGATGATAAAAATATGGCCATATTCCCTGGTAATGAGGGTCAATTCAACACTGTTGACCTTGAAGTAAGGGGACATTATGAAGTGCATGGACAGAGCGACGATGTGGGTGAGCAAGCCAGTGTGGCTGGACCACTCTCTACTCGCTTCTCCTTCCGCCGACCAGCAAGTGCTGCTGCGGGCTCTGCTAACAGCTTAGCTTCAACTGCAAGGGCCTCTGCAAGAGCACCTATGGCTAAGGCATTTCAAAGGTGACCAAATATTTTAACACATCAGATAAGCAGCGCATCAAGCATATATATATATATATATATATATATATATATATATATATATATATATATATATATATATATATATATATATAGCTATATATATATATATAGCTCTCGCGCTAGCTAGCTGTGAATTTGATATGTTCTGTCTGTATTACAAGATTGTATGATGAATTTCAAAATGATTTCATCTTCAGGACCATCTTTGTTGCTGATATAGTGGATGGCAAATTGGAAACAAGCAAAACCCTGACAATTCGATTCTCTGAATTTGAGGCTTCTGTCACGGGCATCACAAATAAAGTAAATGATGCCCTTGACCAAGAGGACCTGGTCATCCTTACCGATGGTCAGGGAAACCAGATATTGGACACAGAGGGAACCAGAGGTAATTTAATAATTAAAAATGAATATTTATAACCCTCAGGTTTTAACAAAATACCCACTTTTCTTTAAAATTATACACTTTATGTACTACTAAATAAACTATTTTCTTTTCAGGTTCAGCGTTTTGGAAGCAAAATGCAAGGAAGGTTTGTGCTGTGAAAGAAGGAGATTTGCAGCATTTCCAAGGAAGCAAAAAGAGGAGACTCAGGTATGTAAACTTGATAAGCATTTTTTGTCAGTCATCATGATGGTATATTTGTATGGCTACTACTGTCTTTGTGAGAATTTTTGCCAATATAGGCCATTCAAGTCTGGAATTTCCATTACACGAGAGTTAGGATGACTATGACTACATTAACTGATAGAATTTGATTAATCATTATGTATGAATTATTTTGACAGACCAATCAAAGTTGCAATGGAGCTATTGCATTTAGAATACTGATTTTGAAATATTACATTGGCACCAGGACTACTGGTTACAGTGATTGCATTTTTACAGGTTAGGATTTTGTTGAGACCAAGTAGGTTATAACATGTATGTTTTGCAGTCGGCGAAGTGATAATGGTCTAGATGCAGTGTTGGATACAATTGAAGAGGTGGTCCTGGCAGCACAGGGTCTTCAGGAGGTGTCAACCACAATCAAGGAGCTGACACATCTGGCAAGCTCCAACCAAAGAAAAATGGTGTCCTTGACAGAGGCTGAAGCAGCTGCTGTAAAAGATGCCTTAACCTGTATTATCTGCAAGGGTAAATTTAAATTTTTTTCTATGGGTACATATCAGTGCAACTCATCTACCCATGTCCATGAAGAAAATAGATCCTGACAATGATAATGTAACCACTTGTGCAATTACTGTATTTTTATTGTTTTCTGAATCAAATTTGCAGGTCCTGTGGTTGAGCCCATGGTTTCATCGTGTTGCCATAGCATTGTTGGCTGCAGGAGCTGCATCGAAGAATGGCAGAAAAATTCTGCATTTTGCCCAAAATGCAGAGAGGGTGATTTTGACATCAATACAATCGTACTCACCGGACTGTCCGATGCTGTGGCTGCACTGGAAAACATACTGTGGTAGTAAAACTGTACAGTATGCAGTTGTGCTGATACTGTTCTTCATTGTTCAGTTTTTTCTACTTGAATAGTTTGCATTCAAAGCACTTATGTTACAAAGCACTTATTGACTTTTTAAAATGTTTTTGCATCTTATTTTATTTTGGTAAAATCATCGTTCAGTGTTGTAAGAGCCAAAATACCTCATTTTTGCACTTTTTTAAGTTTTATATTTTCTTACTGTTTCCCAGAAACATTGGGAATTTTATACAGTAATGACTCACTAAAGATAGGCTTTTGTAATATTTTTCAACGCCTTTGTAAGCCTAGAAAAGTTGAATAAAACGGTTAAAAGAAATCTTTATTTGCCAAATTATTCAACTGACAACTTGGGGACAAGGCAGCTTTGTAACATATCAATAAATAATGACATCCAGGCTTTTCAATATGTAAAAAAAACGGACCACGTGGTCTGCTTATTCAGCTACTCAAGAATGCCACAGGTACAACTTTTTTTTTTTTCAGGCATATCTTGCAGTCACATTTATTAGGCTGATTAAAGCATCTTGGAAAGGAGAATCGTCATTGTTTACCACATGATTAAAAAGAAGAGAGATGTCAGGGTAGTTCTCTGAAAATCTCTGTTCTGCGTGGCATCTGCTCTCTTCAGATGAAAATGGATCAGCTCCAAAAGTAGACTCCCGAGTCAGTGAGGATCTCAAGTCTTGCTCATACATGTTTGCCACAACAGAAGCACATGGCAGCAGCTCCTCTGAGACTTCAGCTGGGCAGCCACTAGCTGCCAGTTCATTGGGTATTCCATGACCTAAGACATTGAATCAAAGCAATATAGTACTGGTTAGGTTGGATGGATTGGGAGTGGGGAAAAAAGGATCAATATTTAAGTGTAAAAAAATCAGTTAAAGGGACACACCACCATTTGGGCAAATATGCTCATTTTCCACGTCCCCTCGAGTTAAACAATTGAGTTTTGTGCTTAGCTAAAGCAACAAATGGGGTCGCCAGACTTAGAGAACGGCTGTATGAACAGGGGAAAGGTAAAACTCAATTGTTTAACTCGAGGGGAGGTGGAAAATGAGCATATTTGCCCAAATGATGGTGTGTCCCTTTTAAGCATACCTGGGATCTTATGTGCATTCCATGAACCCACCACTCTGTCAAGTCCAATGTGGCTTACTTGGCATGTCAGATTTGAGATGCAGAATTTAGTTAGGTTGTCCTCCATGTCCACAACCTCTTGGTCCAGCAGGTGCACCAGAGCCCGTTTGAGTGGATAGTTCACACGGTTGTTCACCTCTGGCCACAACCTCTCCACACGAAGGTTCTATTGGTCCAAAGTTCAAATGGATTTTAGGTAAAAAGGAAATAACAGTAGAAAAGAATACATACATTGATTTTAAAAAAAATCAGGATCATCTTAATATTCTGAGTAAGTGCCACACATACAATGAGTTTGACTCCATTTTTACATTATTTGTGATGAACTACTTACCTAACTACCTAGTAGCATGGACAGTAAGGATATCAAATCAAGGAATTCATTTTTGACAGGCTTGTTTGGGAAAAAAAAAACTAAAAACAAAACCATTTAGGTGAAATCATACTAAAAAGGTGGTGTAGGGGCTCGCTCTGTCAAAAGTAGCAAGCGTTCATTTTTGATTGTTCAGAGTGGTTATTGGACATAGGATGAGGGATTTTTGACGATATTTTTCCAGGCCAGACACTAAATGTGACAGAACCACCAAAAATGTATATTGTCTTTTACACAGCCCTTACCCTTGTTGATGTGGTTTGGAGGTATGGTAGCCTACTGAGGTTGTGTCTGTATCTTGACAGCCTCTCCTGCATGTAAAGACACAGGTAAAACTCCCTGCCATGATCAACCCGAACTTGGTCCCACATGCCATGATTCACGACTGCAGATCTGTAATAAAATAAGGTTTACATGACTGCTCTGAATTTAACTAATTCAATAAGAGTATGAATTTAAAAGATAATGCAGGACAGAAAAGGTATGACAATAATATATTCACCTGTATACATCCTCATAAATTACAAGGTTGTTTTTCACTGGCATGGTCGCGTGTCCTACTATTTTGCTGCTGTAGCCATCAACAGCCAAAACATGGGTAACGCCAAACATTCCAAGCTTCTCATTTTGGTCTAAATGAAGTTTATGACCCATATATTCAGCATAGTAGGGAGTTGGATTTAAATTACGAGCACCCTGGGGGGAAAAAAAACTGTATGAATATATCTGCAAAACTGACCAGTACTAATACTGGAGTTCTTTTAGTTTATTAACCTGACTTCAATTTAGGGTCTATTATTTCATTAGCTGAACCTGTAAAATCGAGCATGATATAATACAGCTGTATATATTCCATCATTAAAGCGATAACTTTTAAGGTTTGATTACAATGACAGGAAGTTATCCTCACGCATGTAAACCTATCACTAAAGGTCTTTGTTGTCAAAACTTTTGCTTTCTCATGATAACAAACTCAGGAGTATATTTCATGTTATTGGTACGTTTCTCAGCTGTCAATTTAATCCAAAAAGTGAGAGGTATCCACGTGGTTATCATTATCAGCTTGATTTGCACTTTTTAAAGCAAAAACATCACCTGAAGCCGGAATTCATGGTATGGCTGATGGAGTTCTCTTAGGGTTCTTCCAACCCGACCTTCGCCCACATGCAGCCCCAGTGAAGACAGATAACCGGTCATGAGCTTCCGTCCATATGATGGTCCCGTCTGTCACGAAATCACACATTCACTATTAGTGTTTGCTATACAATATATAATATTTGTAATACACCCCGGAAATCTGAATGAAAACTCACCTCATATATAGATCGAACCAAAGCGCTCTCCAACTCTGCGTCTGACACATGTCTTTTTCTCCTCAGATCATGCCAAGCACAGAATCTTCTGACGCTCATTTCTGAGCATTGCTGGATACCCATCTGCCGCAACGTACAGGAAATTTCGGCGTGTGTCAAACCGCTGTTGAACAAGTCCGTAACCAAAGAAATGTGTGGTTCCAGCGCCGCCATGTTAGCCTACTACGTTACCATCGAAACATTACCCGAACTGCCGCGCACAAAGCCAATTCCGGGTCACGTAAACTTGACCAATTAAATATTAAAATCAAATTCAGTACCGTGGCCCGTTTTTCTATTTTGTATTTTTGATCCAAGTCTAAAATTGAAATATGAAAAACCAGGCAATTTGTCGGTTTTTGTGTTTGATTAAAAAAGGAAAAACAAAATAATTTGACACTTTTTCATTTTTTGATTTTTTATTGACAATTGAAAATGGAAAGAACGAATGATACACGGATTTATGTATGTTTTGGTCATTCAATTTTCATTTCATATACAGAAATTTAAAAACCAAAAACGAATGGTTATTTGATTTTCGTTTTAAAATACAAAATTTGAAAATTGAAATACAAGGCGTATAGAAATAGAAAAAAAAAAGGCCTGATTTTTTATATTCAGAGACCGGATGCTGTCATTTCCAAGGCAACAGCGCCAGTGATGCTTTCAGCACAGGCAAGACTCTGGGTTCCTACTCTGATGTGATTTTAGACATGGCGAAAAAAAAAGCCTGTCATGTAGAAATCTCTGTGCGCATATCACAGGGAAGTGGGGGTGCAAGAGGATTTTCTGCAAGAAATGTGAGGAGGTTTTGCACTGAAAATGGCTCACACATGATGTGACCATAGACTGTATGGACTCATCTGACACCACGCTGAAGTTAGCTTCCACTTCGCAGTGTTATCTGCAGTTGAAGGAAACCTACCCCAACTTCCTGAGCGACTGATGCTCTGGTTTTTTTGAACCTCTTTACATAAATATACATAAATATGGCTATGAAATACATCCTGAAATGAATAAATGAGGCAATGCATATAAAGATATAAATTAGTCAAAATAGTTCAATAGCTTAAATGTGTGTTTAACTTTTATTTATTTCAGGGGACTTTATTTTATATGTAACGTTACACATTTATTTCCCTATTTGCACGTTGAATTTAAATTAAGTTTGGTTATCTTACAGACTCAGACTAAAAACAATTAGCTAGCCTGGCATAGTGCATCTAACCATATCACTATCTGCTAAAATTAAATAAAACCTTAATACACTATGAATAAAACAGATTAGCTTCGCACACGGAGCAGAATCAGTCAGTACCGGGGACCGGGTCACAACCTGTGATCACAACCATCGACATAATAAATGTCTAATGTCTAAATTATGTCTATGGTCACAACGGACTTGCTTGCTGCTAAAAAACGGCAGCAGCACTGGAGGTCTGATCCCAGCTGGCGCTGTTGCCTTGGAAATGACAACATCCGGTCTCTGAATATGAAAAATCAGGCCTTTCTTCGTTTCTATTTTCGAGTGATTTTATTTTTTGTTATATGAAATAAAAAATGAAAATCAAAGCATATTTTAAATTTCTCTCATCCCCTTTTAACCATGAAAAGGAAAAAACGCCTTTTATTTCAATTTTCAAATTTTGTATTTTAAAACGAAAATCAAATAACCATTTGTTTTTTGTTTTTTAATTTCTGTATATGAAATGAAAATCGAATGACCAAAACATACACTGACCAGCGAGCTGCATGCACAGTGTGACAACTAATTTCTTCGTTTATATTTTGTATATTAAGCACAAGGGAGCCTGACAAAACTAGGTGCTGCTTCAGTGTCTTTGGAAAATGAACAAAATATGAATAGAATATAGTCAGCTGCCACTCTCCTAATTACCATGTTTAAGACATTGCACAGCTATATAGTATATCAGTTGTTGCTGTGTTGGGAAACTTTTGAATCATTAAAAGTTTGAATGATTTAGAAATGTGATGTCACACACATGCACCAGACCTTTTTCATCATTATATACCTTTACACGTCCGACAGGCATTTAACATTATCTGGGATGCATTACCTGTTTACCTGTAGAGTTTTTTTTTCCATTTGCCTCATGTTTTTCCTTTTGGTACATTCATGGGAAATGTAAGCAGCTGAAAGATGACGGATCAGTTAAGTTTTCATGATGAATGGTATGTCGAGATCCACTGTGGCAGAAGCAAGGGGTGAGAATGTGACCAGACTGACTCACAGATGCAGTAATATTGTTTTTCTTTGTCAGGTTTTTCCCATCAGAGCCTACGCTGAGACTCGGAGTAACAGTAACAGCAGGGGGACTAAGATGAAGACGGAAACAGAAAATGGGACAGTTTATCTTCAAACGCATGTCCACCAAAGCAACAGTCAAAGTCAAAACTAATAGAAGAAGAAGAATATTTATTTAAGTTTAAGGAAGAAATGGCCCTGGCTGTCCTAGAAGAGGTAATATAAAAAAGGTGTATCATACTTTCAGTTGTTTTTCCTCAGTCAGGATTTTGGAAAGTTGATATTGTGTGCCAAATAATCAGTAAATCATTACTAAGTGTTTCGTTTCCCCATTCATTTGTTTTATGCCAAGGCAACAAAACCTGTGCTGCAACATGTGACATTAGGCCACAGATAGAAGGCTTTTTGCAACTAGCAGCTACAGTAATTAGACACAGGCTCGCTAAATCGCTAAAAGCTCCTTTAAGGAATAGCTTGGTGCTCAGTGTGTAGGCTACATGAGAGAGAGAGTAACAGTGAATGCGCTCAGAGCAGACAGCTGTCGGCTATCAGAGCTGAGAATACATCAGCAGTTTACTTGTTAAGTGGTAGTAAACATCGTACAGTGTAGGTTGCCGTTTGTCTCTGAATAAATGCTCCAGAAAGAAAGTTCCCGTGTCTTGCTTTTCAACATCACAACAAAACAAAAAGAGGCGCAGCAGTAGGGGAGAGCAGCAGTCAGCTGAAAAAGCTCCAACACAGAGAGAGGATACGAGAGGACGGGGAAACCCTTCTACAAACCAATCAATTATAAGTATCAGGAGACGCAGCTCGCGTATGATGACGGCATGCGCTTGCATAACTGCAGTGTGAAACTTACCGAATCAAATGTATACAATGTAACAAAAACATGAACCTTGGTCTGGACCTTGGTTCGGACTTTCAGGTGTGAAAACGCCCTAAAGCAGAGCATTTTGTTAAAGTATTATTAGAAATGTGAAGTGTGAACATGTTAAGGAAAAACAACTCATCTGATCAGAGCAGAGAACCAGCCTTGATGTTGACGAGCACATGTGTACAGGAAGCAGGAGTTTTCATTTACTGATGTTTATATTGCACTCAGATATTGTGTTCAATGGCTGGATATTATGTGTTAACTTGCTTTGAGCAAGTCTGAACATGGTTAGGTTAATTGATATTTCATAGTGAAGAAGTAGAATATTGTAGTGAGGAAAGTGTTACCTTAAATAGCAGCTTGGTCAAGAAGCTTTGGTAGTAACAGCAGTAGTGCTACAGCTTATGTGTCATGGTTTTGGTGTTTTGTCTTATTTTGGTAGTCTGTTTTGTATTTTGTTCTTTTTCCTGTTTTATTTTGAATGCTGTTTTCTCCATGGTCTTGTCTAGTTTTACTTCCTGTCTTGAGTTTTCCCCGCCTGTCTGATTGTTCTGCCCCACCCTGATGTGTCTCACCTGTTGTATCACCTGTCCCTTGTTTGCTCGTTACCTCTTGTATTTAGTCTATGTGTTCCCCTTGTCCTGTGTCAGGTCATTATACTGTTTCTGGTTAGTGTGTTCTTCTCCTGTCTACATTTCTAGTTTGAGAGTCTTTCCGGTTTGCCTTTTTTTAATGGTGTGTTCTACTTTTTGGATAACCTTTTACCTGCCATTTCCAGGACTCCTTTGGTTTTGTATTTGTTTTCTTTTATTAAATAATCAAGCAAGACTACTCCTGTCTGTCTGCCTGCTCTCTGCATTTTGGGTCCACAATTCCCTGCAACTCCCAACAGAATGATCTGACCAATTGGACCCAGCAGAGAGGCTTCAATTTCCGGTGGGTTCCCAGTTTTTGTCTTTTTCCTGCTGTTAGCTGCTCCAAGCCTAACCTGGACAATGGATCCTGTTTTTATGTCAGATGAACTTTGCGAGGTAATCTGTGACCTGATTGAGCTCAAGACAATGTGGAAGGAGACCGACAGTGATAGCCAGAAGGAGGCTATTCTGTCGCTTGCACGGGATTTGGTGTCAGAAAAGCCCTGGCTTAGTGACTCAATTCCAGACTGGGCTAAACGCTTCATTTCCACCCCAGCTCATTCATCTGCCAAGGGGTTTTGCTCTTCCAAGCCTGTTCGCGCCACTAATGCTCCTTTTCTGATTCCCTGATTCTCTGATTTTCTTAATCCCCGGCCTACCTCAGCATCAACTAGCACCCACCAGTCTGCCCCTACCTCAGCCTGCTAGCATGTTGACTACAGGGTTTTTGTCCATCACCCAACCGGTTTCTCTGCCCACTTCACCTAATCTTGTTACTCCACCTGGAGGAGAGCCAGAGACTTTTTTGACTATTTTCCAATATTTGACTAAGTGTGCTAGACAAGCTGAAGAAGCTGAAAAAGCCAGCCTCCAAGCTGCAAGTCAAAGGGCCAGTACTTCTACTAGCAGCTCCTCCGATGCAACCTACTCAGTATATTCCCCCGACCACCAGCAGTCCTATGAGGGTACTCGCCTGGCTATCTTCCCGGGGACTCGTGGAGGCCGTAGACTGAGGAGAGGGCAACATGGCTCCCGACACCATTCCCCGCTTCAACCTCTGTCCAGCGGTCCTAAGCCTGAGCTGTCCAGCGGACCAGAGCCCGTGCTGTCCAGTGATTCCCGAGCCTGAACTGACCTGTGTACCTAAGCCCGAGCTGACCAGTGAACCCACACTCATGTCCAACTGTCCAGAACCTCCACTGCTGTCCAGCCGTCCAGAGTCGACGCTGACCGTCCTCCCAGAGTCGACGCTGACCGTCCTCCCAGAGTCGACACCGGCCGTCATCCCAGGGTCTACCCGTGGAGGCCGTAGGCGGAGGAAAAAACAGCATGGCCCCTGTCGCCAGACCCAGTCCGACCTCCCAGAGCCTCCACTTATGTGCAGCCCTTCTGTTCCTGAGCTGACGTGCAGCCCTTCTGTTCCTGAGCTGGCGTGCGGCTCACCTGAATCCAGGCTAGCTAGCAGCCCCCCTGAATCCAGGCTAGCCAGCAGGCTCTCTAGTGTCCCCGAGTTCTCTAGTCTCCCAGAGTCTACGCTGACCGTCCTCCCAGAGTCGACGCCGACCGTCATCCCAGGATCTACCCGTGGAGGCCGTAGGCGGAGGAAAAACGGCATGGCCCCTGTCGCCAGACCCAGTCCGACCTCCCAGAGCCTCCACTGACGTGCAGCCCTTATGTTCCTGAGCTGACGTGCAGCCCTTATGTTCCTGAGCTGACGTGCAGCCCTTATGTTCCTGAGCTGACGTGCAGCCCTTATGTTCCTGAGCTGACGTGCAGCCCTTCTGTTCCTGAGCTGCCGTGCGGCTCACCTGAATCCAGGCTAGCTAGCAGCCCCCCTGAATCCAGGCTAGCCAGTAGGCTCTCTAGTGTCCCCGAGTTCTCTAGTCTACCAGAGTCTACGCTGACCGTTCTCCCAGAGTCTACGCTGACCGTTCTCCCAGAGTCTACGCTGACCGTTCTCCCAGAGTCTACGCTGACCGTTCTCCCAGAGTCTACGCTGACCGTTCTCCCAGAGTCTACGCTGACCGTTCTCCCAGAGTCTACGCTGGTCTCCAGCGCCCCAGAGGCTTTGCCGTTGGTCAGTGCCCCAGAGGCTTTGCCGTTGGTCAGCGCCCCAGAGGCTTTGCCGTTGGTCAGCGCCCCAGAGGCTTTGCCGTTGGTCAGCGCCCCAGAGGCTTTGTCGTTGGTCAGCGCCCCAGAGGCTTTGTCGGTCTCTGGTGCCCCAGTGACGTTGCCGGGTTTCAGCATCCCAGAGACTGCTTGAGAGACTTTGCTGGTCTCCAGCACCCCTGAGACTTTGCCCGGCCTCCGGCACCCCAGTGACCTTGCTGGATTGCAGCTCCCCAGAGACTTTGCCTTTTTCCAGCACCCAGGAGATTGTTTGGAGACTTTGGACTACAAAGACACTACTACAGACACCTTAGAGACTGTGCTAAGCTGTCCGGCCGACTTCTGCCCCCCGTGTCCTGTCGGCGGTCCGACCGATTCCTGTCCCCCGTGTTTTGTTGGCGGTCCGGCCAACTTCTGCCCCCGTGTCCTGTCGGCGGTCCGGCCGATTCCTGCCCCCCGTGTCCTGTCGGCGGTCCGACCGATTCCTGCCCCCCGTGTCCTGTCGGCGGTCCGACCGATTCCTGCCCCCCGTGTTTTGTCGGTGGTCCGGTCCACTTCTGCGCCTGTCACCGGTCCGGCTGTCCCTTCGCCTGTCACCGGTCCGGCTGTCCCTTCGCCTGTCACCGGTCCGGCTGTCCCTTCGCCTGTCACCGGTCCGGCTGTCCCTTCGCCTGTCACCGGTCCGGCTGTCCCTTCGCCTGTCACCGGTCCGGCTGTCCCTTCGCCTGTCACCGGTCCGGCTGTCCCTTCGCCTGTCTCTAGTCTGGCTGACTTGTCTGGCTCCCCAGCTGTCTTATTTTGGTAGTCTGTTTTGTATTTTGTTCTGTTTCCTGTTTTATTTTGAATTCTGTTTTCTCAATGGTCTTGTCTAGTTTTACTTCCTGTCTTGAGTTTTCCCCGCCTGTCTGTTCTGCCCCGCCCTGATGTGTCTCACCTGTTGTATCACCTGTCCCTTGTTTGCTCGTTACCTCTTGTATTTAGTCTGTGTTCCCCTTGTCCTGTGTCAGATCATTATATGATTTCTGGTTAGTGTGTTCTTCTCCTGTCTACATTTTTTTTTTTTTTTTTGGATAACCTTTTGCCTGCCATTTCCAGGACTCCTTTGGTTTTGTATTTGTTTTCTTTTATTAAATAATCAAGCAAGACTACTCCTGTCTGCCTGCTCTCTGCATTTTGGGTCCACAATTCCCTGCAACTCCCAACATTATGCTTTGTTTGGTTCAGTTGGTGTGAGCTTTGTTGATGTAGCTTGGTTTTGTCTTTGTGTTGTGCGTATTGGGACAATTTATTAGCTAGTGAGCCTTTGTTTAGAAGAACCTTTTGGTGTGCTACTTTGGTTCGGCATGTTTTGACAATACTCCTCACTGATCCACTGTATATTGCCCACTTTCCTGTGTTTCTGCAAACACCAGGGCTGCGGTCAAATATTATTTTTTGCTTCGGAAGGTTTCCTGAGTGAAATGACCCTGGAAGTCTCTAAATGGCAGCCAGGAGAAGAGTTGGTCGAATTCTCTAACTGCTAAGGAATCTCCTTCAACATAGGGTAGGCTACACCCTAATGCTGTCTCACAATTCCTTACGGCAGCAACGTTTAAAGCAACGCACCATCCGGCCATTAAAAAAAAGAAGCCTATCTTGCATAAATATAACAATTATTTTCATACAATCATACTAATTAGGATTCATGTATACACATATGAGTGGAAAGGAGGGTGAGCGTGAGCAACCAATGTCAATGTGACAACCATTTTGTTATAATTAAGTAATATTTTTGGTATAATCTTTCCGTTGTAGTTAGACCACGACAGATCCACCATAATAACATCTGCCATCACATAATTACATAGCCTAGTCGTGAAGTCGGATTCTCTGAGCACTTTTCCAAATTACTCCTCTTCACATATTTCCTTGACCTCATGATGTCTTCAATAAAGGTCAATGAAAAGTATTTACGAAAAGACACTGGACCTAATTATTTTTACTTTTCGACTGTAGGCCAGATCTGCATTTTGAGGTGGTTAGGTTTTATATTGTTTCTCAATGATTTACGTTAAGAAAATGCCATGTAACCACTAGTTCTGTCATGTGCTATCCCTCCCAATTCACTGGCTTCTCTTTGCCAATAGTTTCTCATCCTTGAATTACTCCTCTAGATCCAAGGCTGCTGGGGGTGTGACGCCCCTCCTATTGTTTTTAAGGTTGTCCTGGCCAACGTCAGCAGACAGTTGGCTGGCAAGGGAGGGTCATCTCCTTTATTAAGCTCACCTGGGCCCTGAGTCTATAAAAGCTGGGTCATGTGTTCATTCTGTCTCTGCATTATTGTCTGTTGGTTTTACACCCTCAACACTTTCACAGCACACACATCGATGCATTTCTTGCATTGTTGATTTACACACTCCATTGTTCACTTGTGTTAACCTTAGTTTAATAAATTATGCTTAATAATAACCTTGGGTGGACTCCTCGTCAGATTCCCTAAGCCAGTTCATTACACAGTATTGTTATTCAAGCTACAAAATCTGAATCTACCAAAGTGTGTCAGAATATGTATCAATGTAGAAAAGCATCAGTGTTAAGGTTTTAAAATCCTTTGGAGAAATGAGAAGGGACAGTATGGAAAACACAAATAAAAAAAAGTAGTGATTTCTAAATGTACTTTGACTTGTATTTCATTGCAGACAATACAACAGCACATAATTTAATGTGTTCCTCATGATTTCTATTGTTTGTTTTTTTCAAAAAAACAAAATTCCTATGTTGGTTCTTGCAACACATTTCAAAAAAAGTTGGAACAGTAAAGTATTTACCACTTTGTAATGTTGCCATTCCTTTTCATAACACTTAAAAGACGTTTAGGGACTGAAGACACCAAGTGATGAAGTGTTTCAGGTGTAAGTCCCATTCTTGCTGCAAACAAGTCTTAAGGTGGGCAACAGTACGGGGCCTTCGTTGTCGCATTTTGCGCTTCAAAATGCGCCACACATTCTCTATTGGAGACAGGTCGGGACTGCAGGCAGGCCAGTCAAGTATCCGTATCCTCTTCCTCCGCAGCCAGGACTTTGTAATGTGTGCAGAATGTGGTTTTGCATTATCTTGTTGAAATATGCATGGACGTCCCTGAAAAAGACAGACCCTGGCTTTTGGACTTGTTGCTGGTAACAGTCTGGATGATCCTTTTCTTCTTTGGTCTGGAACACATGGCGTCCATTTCTCCCAGAAAATACCTGAAATACTGATTCATCTGACCACAGTACACGTTCTGACCACAGTACACGTTTCCACTGTGTGATGGTCCATCCCAGATGCCTCCGAGCCCAGAGAAGTCGACGGCGCTTCTGGACACTGTTAACATAGGGCTTCCTTTTGGCATATTACAGTTTTAACTGGCATTTGTGGCTGTAACTATGTATTGTGGTACTTGACAAAGGTTTGCCAAAGTAGTCCTGAGCCCATGTGGTGATGTCTGTCCAACTTTTTCTGATTTGGGGTTGTAGTATGGAGTCAATCAACACCTCCCTTAACTGTGACAAAACATAACTCAGGCTAATTAGGCATAGGTGTTTCTTACTATCTGCTGTGGGTTTTCGAGAGCAGTGAATATATTTGCTCTAATGGTACAGGAAAGGGTCAGCTGCCCCACAGTTGATCTAAAGCACTCTGAATTTGCAAAAGGCATCATCGCTGCACTGGTATATGGCTGTTATAATCACTGATCAAAGAGATAATGTTTCATCTAATGGCTTTAATGTGCACGATTAGCCAATAATCTATATGTGTGTGTACTGAGTGTCCATGTTTGTGTACATGGACACATAATAGCATTGTACGTCTCAAATTTTAGTGTGCATGGGGACTTGTAGGGTTTTATGAACATGTACCGTGTGTGTGTGTGTGTGTGTGTGTGTGTGTGTGTGTGTGTGTGTGTGTGTGTGTGTGTGTGTGTGTGTGTGTGTGTGTGTGTGTGTGTGTGTGTGTGTGTGTGTGTCTGTGTGCGCGTGCGGCCTGACAATTAGGGAGGAGACTGACAGAATGGATTTCCTGTTGGAGCAATAAGAAAACCCAGCCATTCACAGCACTGTGTAACACATGTACACACTAAAACAGACACTTACACACATATTTGTTTTCCCATCATTGTGAGGACCGACTGTTTCAGGTAAGTCTATATAAAATCTAAATGTGTTATTTTACATTTCTAAATAAAATGTGTAAATAAGAGTTTGTCAAACGTTAGACAAAAAGGTGACTGCTGACCTTTTAACCTTATAAACAGTGCTTATATAGGCTTAGTTTTGTACTGAACTTATTGCAACAGCTTGAACCAGAAACTGGCAGAATTTTAGTGCTGCATGATTAATCTAATTGCAATCGTGATGCCATTCTGTGCAATTACATAACCACAAAAAGGTGTGCTGTGTGCTTGACACGTAACAGCCTTCACTTTACCGACAGTATTATCAACCGATAATCCACTGTGTCTTTAGAAGCTTGTTTTGTTGTTCACTGTTAACTCACATCTTTGTTGCTATCTCTTTTTGCTGTCGCTTTTCCCTCACACAGCTGCTACGCTAATTCTGAATTTACTACTGAACTGAGGTCGGAATGAGCACCGATCGCGGCGGCAATATGAACAGTGATACGTTTACTTTTTTACAGTAAAGCACAATTTTCTTCTCTGGAACAAGGCTAGTTTTACAACATTCTGGTCTTTATGTTAAGTTTGAATAAGCCACTCCCAGCTCTAGCTTAACAGTCAATACTTCTCACCTCTTGGTGAGTCTATATACATATATATATATATATATATATATATATATATATATATATATATACAGTATATTCCCTAGCCTAGAAATAAGAAAGCATTAGGGGGGACCATGGGGTGAAGTAAAAAATTACATTTACTGTCGTTACTGTACCAAAGTTGTTTATTTGTGTGTATTTGAAAATCTGAAATTTTACTTTAATCTCAAATATTTCCATTTAAATAAATGTCTGTTCAGTCATTATCTATTGGGGAATTAGGTAACACAATGGTGCTTGAGTCTATGGCCCACTGATGAAAGCCCTTGCATTTGCAGCATTATGAACTGGGTGTCTGTGGTGATATTCGCAGGAAAAACTACAAATGACGCCCGGTAATGGAATTCCATCACCCAGTCAGTTTCCATTACCCAGCAGTGCTTTGTCCACCAGAGAGGGTAGGCAGAGCAATCGCAACAACGCAACACACAAAGCAACGATGCAACACAACTGACTGATGCCACACAAGCGACACAGTTTGGATTTCTTGGAAGTGAGATCCAAAAACACACCTGCAATCATCGCCATAGGTGCCAAACAAAATGGAGATCTTGGAGATAAAAGAGGCGGTGTTTGCACTTCGTGACCAATCACAAACATCTACCAGAGCTGCATATTTTACATAAGAAGAGCAAACTATAATTCTACATAAATATGAAGAACACAGACACGGTTTACAAAAAGCAATCCAGTCCCTGCTTCCTAAAACAGGAAATAAAGCTGGCAAAAAAAGCCAACGCTGTAGATACGTAAATTACAATTCTTATCAATATAACCTCCCCATCAGTCAGGACCAAGGTCTGACCATAATTACACTTGTTCTTTCCATAAACTGCCGTTGCTTTAGTCTATTATTTCAGTTGCAACCCTGGCAGTGGGAAGCGATCATGGGAGCAAATAAAAAATATAAAAACATAATTCAAACCGATGTGCGCATTGGCAACACACGGCTCAAGAAGTTGACAAAGATACGTAATTCCCTCCACTGAAAATCTTTATCTTTCATAAAAATATCCATCAGGGAATGTTAACGGGGTTGTTACCTCTCTATCTCCGTTATCAATGGAGTACTGATTGGTCGGTAGGCGGTGCTTTTACACTGGTTGATCTCTAATCTCCAACTTAACCTGCTCCCGACCAGGTTAGGTGTTCAGCATAAGTTATCATGGCGATTGAACCCGGTAACAACTAATCGACCATCGTGGTACAGAAAACCCTGGGTTGAACCTGAAGTTACCCCTTTAATGCTAAATCTTGCTTCGTAGTACAGGCCCCTAGTGAGAAAGTCAACCACTGCGTTGACTATCAACATAGCATTGCAGATGTGCTTACCCTGTGTGTAAAAACTGTACAGCTGCTGTGGAGTTTATATTATTTATAAATTAGATCCATGTGTTGTCTGTGATGTTTTATTCTGCTATTGATTCTAAAATAAGCATTAGGCTATTTAAAGTATGTGCAACAGGATTCAGAGAAATGGCGGACCCAAATGCAGAGACGACAGAGCAGGGTTGAGTTCAAAGATTTAATAAACTAAAGGTAAAACAAAAAGAGACTCCAGACAGCAGGCAAAATAGTTTCAAAAATGTTGAGGAATCCAACAGACAAGGAACACGAAACAAACTGGACCACCGAGACACCGGGATAGAAATACACACCAACACAAACGCAATTCAACAGGGCCCTTCAGGAAACAGGTTTAGTGAAAACTCTGAGTTTGTTAAGCCTGAGATGAGGGAAACTCTGGGTTTTCTGTTTCAGAAAGAGAGGTAACTTAACCTCAGAGTCAGTTACTATGGTAACTGAGCCTATGAACCTAAACTGGTCGGGAGCAGGTTTTCTTCAAGAAACCTCGAGTTTCTCTCAGACTCCTCCCCATGGATGTATGAAGAGAAGTAACGCCCCTCCCTCTGACACAGCGCTCTTCATTTCCTCATTCATTCATTCAGTCTGTATCAGGCGCACTTTAGCGCAGTTTGTTATATTGGCATGAATAAAAAAAAAAACGTGTTGGTTTATTAACTGTTGTATAACTGCTATAAATCATCTTATGCTTTGTGTTTGGGCTTAATTAAATCCTGAGTCTAATCTTTCAATCGATGTGCTGCATGACCATATATTTTGAAGATTTAATGCGTCAAATTTATAACAAAGTTTAAGCAGCGTCCACTTTGAGCGTGAGTGTCCCGTATACGGGTCAGTGAAAGTAAAGAGTTTAAACATTTTTAGTGTTCCCTGGACACAGACCAGTCAGAGCCATTAAAAAAGAGTTCCACAGTATTGCAGGTGAATGATGTAAACCCTTTGCAATAAAATATTATTAATTATAATTCTGTTAATGATGGTGCTGCAGCCTCAGAATGAGATTAGTACCCTAGGACTTTTTCGCCGGCAGTATTTTGCACCTAAATGAAATAGATTTTCAGTAATATTAGCTATAGGCTACTTATGATTAAATATGACATTATATTGGACTATACCATTTACTCTAGCAGCAATTTTCTCCAACGCAAATTCTCTCTCTTGCAGCAGCCGCTGTGTTGCTTTTTTAACGTAGCCTAATAGGCCTACATGTTTAAACTTGCATATGTGCGCATGACTATTTTGTTTGTGGTTGTTGCCATGGTGAATGGTAGTATCATGGCTCCATTCATGCTGTCTTTGGTGCACGCGCGTAACCCTGAGTCAACCTACTCCGAGTTGATTGAACCAACTCGAATCAGCTGTTGTGAAACCGAAAACTCAGAGTTTCCCATCTCAGGATAAATCAACTCAGAGGTCAGGCTTAGACTCAGAGTTTGTTGAACCTCCTACCTGAAATAGACCCCAGGAAACATACAACAAAACTCAACCATGTATGTAGCTTAATAATGCTTGTTGCACCCCACCGTGGTGTCCATAAATTCTAGTGAAGCTACACCGAGGAAGGTGGTTGTAGAGCATACAACCGTTTGATAATCTGTCTTCTATAGAAATTTAATTTAGTGTTGGTTTTGACATAAGGGCTCTTGTTGCTGATGCTGATTTAGATACTGTCAATATGCAGACAGTACGGAAGGTTTACAACTTTAAAGATGGAATCAAAGAGAAATAATTGAAGAGAAAAAGAGACCAGAGAGGCTGGATTGAAGGTGCAGTAAGAATGTTTATCTAATACTCTGTGCGCTGAAAAAATCCGGTGTCCCTACACAGCCCTGGGGGCTGTTTCACAAAAGTAGAATTTATAAATCCAGGATACCGATAAAGCGAGACTTGACCTAGTCTAATCTGTGCAGCCTGGCTTGGTGCGTTTCACGACGGCCAAGCCAGGCTGAGGAGGAGCGACTAGGTCGAGCCGGGCTAAAGTAATTCGGATAGATGCGCGTTCACGGATTTCCGCGAGGTCGATCACAGATTTATTGATGCTACAATGGAGAATATGCTTTGTTCATACTTTTGTCAAGGAAATAATTCCTATTAACACGGTGTAAGTAAATAAAAGGTTTAAAGCTTGTAGTGAAACAAATGAAGACCATCGAGCAGAAACCAAAGTCTGGTTATTGAGTGTTTATTCTCATTTGCAAATGGAGAAACGCTGTAACACAGCCACCTCGGTGGCTATGCAAGAGCGCTCTGAGTTCTTTAACTCACAGAAAACCAACATATAGAGAATCAAAACAAATGGTGACGGCTTTCCTTCCCCCCCCCTCATGGATCTTACAAAGACCCAGTTACACAAACAAAAAGCAAAGAGTCATGTCATGCCTTTTGGCCAAGTTAAAACCCAAGTCATAACACCTTTCCTTGTATCAGCTGCCGGGGAAAAACAAAACTGTTTTAGAGACACTGTAGGATATTGTTTACGGTGCCTAATCTAAACTTGTTCTAAAAGCACGTCAGTAAAGACCTTGCGAAAAAGACACTTCAGTCTTCAGTTAATCAAAGCTTATAGTTTTAGCTGTTCATCTGTTAGAAACTATTTTCGAAGTTAACACATACAGTAATCAGATAAATCCTAATAAGAGAATGTGCTTTAGAAGTATTTTTGCCATTACATTTCACCCTTTTGATTACAAGCTAATCACATAAAAAAAATTACTTTTAATGATTCAAGCACTTGGACATATAGCTATATATATGTATATATCACAAATGGTGTTTGAGGAATACAAAATAAGTCCTCTGTATAAATCAGGAATAATAAAAAATACAGAATAGTCTGTAATCAGAGCTAAAGCTTAAACCCTCTGTGTGTCTGAACCTATCCATGTGTACAGGGAGTGCAAGTGTACCCCTCCTGGTAATTGAAACCA
This sequence comes from Gymnocephalus cernua, assembly GCA_023631565.1. Taxonomy (NCBI): domain Eukaryota; kingdom Metazoa; phylum Chordata; class Actinopteri; order Perciformes; family Percidae; genus Gymnocephalus; species Gymnocephalus cernua. The sequence goes on along the minus strand of CM042438.1, from coordinate 24,188,918 downwards.
ACCTGTCATGACTCCACAACTCCTAGCATTGAGCACCACAAATATAATCATCATAAAAAAAATAAAACAAAATAAAACAAATAATTAGGATTATGCGCCACCACTGTCTGTGTCACTGAAGTTATCTTTGTACTTAAGCACTTGGAATAACTCAGTAGAGTCTTCAGCATTCTGCAAGGCCTGGTATTGGATCATACTTGTCATGAACAGAGATGAAAACATTTTCCTGATTAGTGGAATGATACAACAAGCAATAATCAAAAAGCCAACTAAGAATGTGATCACTGGAGCTATGAATCTCACCACCCACGCTTTCCAACCCCCGCCAAGTAGCCATTGTACCCAATCCCAACCGGACGTGTCAGCCGAGACGTCGTGGGATTTGAGATCTGTCAGGAGTGAGTTGAGTTAATGAATAGTGTCAGTGATGTTACCTTCAATGTCTGGAATGTAGGTGCAGCAACGTGTACCTATGATGTGGCACAGGCCCCCTTGGGCAGCTAATATCAAATCAAGCCCGATCTGATGCTGAAGCAGCATGCTACGCATTGCTCGCAAGACTGGAGGAAATTCGTTGAACCCTGAAATTAGAGTCGCAGTCAGATTTTCGAGGCTCTCCTGAATGTGGTCGATATTGTGAGCATTATTGACCACACCCCACCATGGAAAAATCCCCGCAACAACTGGCCCCGTTACCTCTCACTTCCCTCTAACCCCTCCGTGTGGCATCGGCATGTATTGAGGATAATGGTGTGTTGTGTGTACAAGAGAAGTCATAACAGTAATGGATGGTGACAAATAGATCATGCTACATCTTCCAGCCCATAAGGGAGTCAAAATCTGATACCAATGATCACCACAGACCCAAACATAACTCACCAGTGACCCTGCACCAGAATCATCAGGCCAGCGCATCATGTGAGTTAGGGATGTGTCTAGAGCAGAAGCATTCAGATGACCTGCTGTAGAGTGTAGACATGGACTAATGTTATATTCAACTGTCGCACATGTACAGTTTAGAGTCAGTTGGCAGTTATTTGATCCCAAATAACGAGAACCTTTTCGCTGAGCTCTCTCAATGCAAAGTGCATGTTTCAGATTTTTCATTAGACTAGGATGAAATTGGCCTAAGCTTTCTGAAAGTTTACTATCTTTTGCGGTAAGCATAGTACCATTAGGAGCGCGCACAGTACGATTTGCAAACTCAGCACAAGGTGCTGGTTGAGGATAGGCGGAGTAAAATTGCCCCCCATCCTCTCCAACATCTTTAAGTGCTGTTAGCGCGCAGATGGCTTCCCTTAAGGTCAAAGGCTGGGGTTTTACTGGAGTCGCTTGTTTTTGTGAGTGAGGAAAAAGTGAACAAACATAACATGAGTGATTGTAACCTGAGTCACACGTGAATTTCCTAACTAAACCTAGCCAGATATTAGTAGGAAATGCATCGTCAATATTAGCCAAGGAAGTCCATTGATTTGTCATAATTTCAAGCGTTTCGGTCAAAGGTTGTCTATGTGGAATGTCAGATATGGGCGATGGAATTATTTCTATATAAAATATGTATATAAATATATGTATAATATGTATATAAAGTATGTCTTTCACTGTGTAAACATAGCATATGTAGATTTCAGCTCGCCCACCATGTAACCCCCCTTCCCTACACAAGAAATAGTCGCAAGGGTTAAGCATGGAAGTAGAGGTCATTACGTCAATCAATGGTTTATCATATCTTTCTAATATCCCAAATGCAACCACCACAACTGCAGTAACAAAAAAAATAAAAACACCACAAACTCTGAACCCCCGAATTGTCGTGGAGGGTACCATTTCTGTAGTTTCCGGTCTGACTCCTCCATTTGTCGTTTTTCTCAACCACCAGTTGTTTTGTAGGAACAAAAGTGGAAAGAAAATACACTCTCCTCTGAAGCCTCAGAGAAGTCAAACAGTCTGTCAGTACCTAAACTGTGTGTGTGTTTTCGTTGCTGAACAGAGGTGCAGAGTGAATTGTTCCTGCAATGTTCAGCGTCACTGTTGTTTCCTGCAAAAAGTTTAATCAGTGGCCATACCAGTTTTTAGGTCAGTTTTTCACTCTTTGATGCAAGGTGAAGCTATCACCCTTTTCCCACGCAGTCTTCTCGTCGGTTGCTGAGAGTAGCACAGAATCGCCGTCTGTCAGGCTCACTCTCAGTTGTCTTTCGTTGGCAACACAACGGAAATTGTTGACGCTTGTTGCAGGTTATCGCAAACCTAGCTGCTCCACTGGTCAGGAACCTGCTTGGAGTGTGTGGCGTGAATCCATGTGGCTCTCTCTGCTATCTTTACTGCCGTGGGTGTCCATTCTCCTCCTGCTGTCCTTCACTAGCACCAAGTCTCCTGGTTTGAGTTGATGCAGCGCCCATTCCACTTTCCTTGGCAAGTCTGCTAAAAACCCTGGAAACTCATGGTAGAGAGAGTGCAGAAGAAAATTGTACACAACATTTCACCTGTCCTTTTCGCACTGAGCGGTGGAGGGAAGATGTCCTATCCCTAAAGATGTTTTTGTTACTCTTAAGGGTTGTTTAGTGCAAGTCAATCAGATTTAGAAAAATACAAAGACTGTATTTAAAATAACTAAGGACTGGGAAAATTAAAAATGAACACAACAATGTTTTGGTACCGCATGACTATCATAGACATATATATACATATATATATATATATATTATTTAGTATTTGATCTTAATTATAACTCCTCAGAGCTGTCAGTGACGATGGTACTAAAAGGTTTCCCCATCACACTATCCTATTTTAATAATATTTTGAAGCCAACACTACAAACTTAATTATGAGCATTTTATTAGGCCTTTAATGTTGAAAAGATGCAAGTAGTGATGTCATTTAAAGCTACAGCTAGCTGGCCACTTGGATAAAAACATCTCAATATTTGTTTACACCAATCAGATCATTTGTGGAATCAAATCCACCTCCCTCTGTCTCTTCCTGGTTGTATAGGACTGGAAAACTCAGAATATGGACTTGGGTTAGGTTTGTGGAGCTGATGAGGAGGTTATAGGTGTATGTGTGTTATAGCATTCTTTCCCTGTATCTACTTTACGTTTCTTTCATCCATACATTGAAACATTCACAATCCTTCTTAATTTGGTTTAAAACCTATTGTTTCAATCGTTTTTCTTTCTTTCAGCTTTCTCTCTGCTGCTTCCATATCTTGTTTAAGCCTTCTTAATTTTACAACACTAAATGAACCATTTTCTGGGGAACCATAAACCTTTTACCGATCAGGCAGACATTTCAAAACAAACTTGTCCTTCTGTTCCATTCCCTCCACTATCGGGCCTGAAGGCTCTAGTGACTTTGAACCTTTGTTCCCCATCTTGAGAGAAATAAAAGTTGAAGTAGCTACTTACATACGATCGGAACCGTCGTCCCAAAAGCTCCGTTTTATTAGTAAAACAGAGGGAAAAAACCTAGACCTGTGCGTCCCTGTGCCAAGAGGCAACGCGTCTTCTCGTTTTAAGTCGACAAACTGAGTAAAATCCTGGACAGTATCTTCCCTCTCCCTGAAACTATTAGGAGAAAAAAGAAATGTCCCAAACAGTCACTTGCCTAGCCCCAAATATAAATCTAAATATGAATATTTAGGGAATAGAGCTGTTTTCTTTAGTTTAACAGTGACCTCCCTAGTCCTAAGAACCCCTAGGATCAGAGCTGTTTAAACCCGTTTAACAGTGACTCCCTAGTCCCAAGAACACTTAGGATCAGAGCTGTTTAAACTTGTTTAACAGTGACTCCTTAGTCCTAAGAACAACTAGGATCAGAGTTGCTTAAACTTGTTTAGCAGTGACCTCCCTAGTGCCAAGAATACTTAGAACCAGAGCTGCTAAGTTTTGATTAACAGTGACCTCCCTAGTTCCACTAATACTTAGAACCAGAGCTGCTTAATCTTTGTTTAACAGTGACCTCCCTAGTTCCACTAATACTTAGAACCAGAGTTGCTTAATCTTGTCACTCCGTTCGTGGGAAAACTTGGAAAATATGTCCGTCTTTTGCCTGAAATGCCTCCTGAATTAGTCCTTATTTTTGATTATTGAGTGGTTAAAATCACCCCTTTAATAAACTAAATAAAACATAAAAACCCAGTTTCAATTACTCAAATCCAACTCAGTCTTTGTTTTCCCTGGTCCTCAATCAATAATTATGTTTCTTTACAATTATGATTCTTCTCAATTTGTTTTCAGGGTTCGTTTTCAAAAATATTGAATTTCCAATTAAATCCGTTAAAATTTGATCTTACCCGTGTTGGTTGAAATTGTTTTCCGTTCGTTTGGAATGGAGTGGAACAGTCGAGAGTCTCTCCCCTCCCTGACCCCTTTCTCTTAAGAAAACCCTTTTTATGGTCGAGGTTAGAGGCAGGAGATTAATCTCCTGGTTCGCGAGACTTCAGGGCCCGGAGAGATCTCCTCTTGTGTCCATCCATCCCGGGTTTCGGCACCAAATTGTCAAGGAAATAATTCCTATTAACACGGTGTAAGTAAATAAAAGGTTTAAAGCTTGTAGTGAAACAAATGAAGACCATCGAGCAGAAACCAAAGTCTGGTTACAGCGTTTCTCCATTTGCAAATGAGAATAAACACTCAATAACCAGACTTTGGTTTCTGCTCGATGGTCTTCATTTGTTTCACTACAAGCTTTAAACCTTTTATTTACTTACACCGTGTTAATAGGAATTATTTCCTTGACACTTTATACAGAGTGAGCAGCAGCTTATTGTAGAAGTATGATAACATGAAACACATTATTTGTAAAAAAGAAACACGGCCGCTGTAATGAAACAGCGAGAGACAGCCTGGTAGACGATCGCGGACCGACTGAATGCGTAAGCAGCCTAAATATATTCATTAAATGACCACTGCTCTGAGTTAAGACCGTCATAATCATACCATTCAAGGATTAGGCTACTAATACTTTGCATAAATTAACTCTTTGTCTTAAAAGTAAGCAGAAGCTAATGTTACTCAGGCAATTTACCATGAAGATCCATTTTCTACAACGCTAGAATATGATGCGTAAATATCTCTCTCACTCTGTTTCTCCCTCTCTCTCATGGGCTAAAATATAAATTTCATAAGTCATATTAACTTCCACTGCTTGCTTTTAATGCAAAGTGTACAACAGTTCGTTTTTGCAAATGACAAGTAACTCATTGAATGGTTAAGAGCAGTAGTTCGTAAATGTATATGTTTAGACTATCGGTCCGCTATTATCTGACACGCTATTTTTTAGGTTTACTTTTTTATTTTTTATAGAGGCTGAGTTTCCTTCTTTACATATAATATGCTTTGCTCCCTTGTATATACAGAGATAGAAAAGAAAGACGCTGAAGAAATTGGACTCTAAAATCTAGAAACTATAAAGATAATGAAGTGATAAATTCCCTGCACACTGTAAACATAAGTGTAACAGAGTATATTCATCAATTATTGCCTACTAGCAAAATATGAGGTCAAAAGCCATTGGGGTGTCCTCTCCCTGTTGTTACATGAATGTGCAGTAGCCTACACCACTATATATAGTTACTGGTCCAATGAACTAAGACTATAATTAAGGAGGATTGTACAATTAGGATAGGTTTTTATAATTGTACAATTCTCCCAAATTATAGTCCCAATTTACTGGACAACACCAATCGTGTTCTAAGAATGCCATTTTATTGAATCCTTTATTGTTAAAGAATAAAAAAAATGAATCAACTAAAATAATTGAAGGTGCATTGGTCCACTATAGAAACACACATGTACAGCACTTTATATATTTCCCTTAGTATCTGACTTCATTTAAAACACATTTGGCAACTTTATCAGCCTTTTCTAATTATCTCAATAACTGCTGTAATATATTCATCAAACTTCTAACAACAATATAAACAGCAGTCTTCATACAGCAATATAACAGTAACAATGACTGTCACGTGAATAATTATTAAAAAAAATAATGGTCACAACTTTAAATAATAACAGTACTTAAATGAACAGCAATGTGCACCTGTTGTACTTTAATGCAGGCTGATAATAATAAGGTAAAACCACTGCTGAGTGAGCAGAAAAGGCAGCAGGATTAATAAATCCTGGCTGTTAGCCTGTGTTGCAGTTGTGTACTCCTCGTGCGTTGTGTAATGATGAACGTAAGACACCTTGGCTCCAACTAGCTGTTTATTTCCTGATGAGCAACACAGCATAACAGTTAACTCCACAGCTCAGCCAGTCACCCGAAATGCATGGAGACACCACATGCAGACTGTAAAGAATGTTTTGTTTTATTAACACAATGATTATATTACACAAAATGTACCTGATGAGCAACACAGCATAACAGTTAACTCCACAGCTCAGCCAGTCACCCAAAATGCTAAAACAAATGAGAACGTAGTAATTTTAAGCTAAAATTAAGCTAGCAAAAACGTTACATATTAACAAATGAAGAGGGAAAACACCATTTAAAACAATGAAAGAAGCGAAATAAACATACTGCATTTACTCATTTAACTGAGTGCTGAAGATAAATATAAAACAGTTTTTCTCATAAGAAGGTGATTCAAATAAATACATATATATATATATATATATATATATATATATATATATATACATTATATATATATATACACATATATATACATTATATATATATATTGGAGCTAATTTTAATGCAGCTTACCATGGAGACACCACATGCAGACTGTAAAGAATTTTGGGGTTCACCGCTCAAGGCTGCAGGGGCGCAGCAGAGTCCGCCCCAAATACACACAACCAGGTCTCCATGACAACCACTTTTACCTCTACGATAAATCTCTGGACTTTAACCAAGATAGAAAGCAGTATAAAACGAGAAAGTTAACATTATAAAAATACGTTGATGACTAATAATAAATCATATAAAATTAATATTGACAAGTGAAATCATTAACTCCGCTACACCTGGTCAGGAGCAGGCTAGCTGCACAGAATAAATCTCCATGGTAACTTAGGTGCCTCTGCTTTTGTGAAACCGAGTCAAGGCTAAATTGAGCCAGGATAACTGGGAAATCCCGGCTTAATCCCTTATCTTGGTTTTGTGAAATAGCCCTCTGGCTGTCCTAAATGCAAAACAAACAGAAAGGGGCGCAAGAGCCAAAAAACACTGTTCCAGCCAATCAGCAACAAGTGCAAGCAAGTGATGGGAGCAGGGGGAGAGGGGGGGGGGCAGCGGCTGGCCAGGACAAGAAGAGTTTGCAGAGAAACAGCACAAGAGGAAAAGGACTATGGAATACAAATTAAAAAAGAAGTTGTATGATCGGGAAAGGAGGAAGAGCCTTGTTAACATCAGTGAGGCTTTTTAACACTGAAGAAACCTCCGTGATTTCAATGGAATGAAAACTGATGAGGGCCGACTTCGTTATGGACAAGTGAATAATAACGTTAGCTTAGCTGTTTCACTGTTTGCTGTTTTCAATAGGTCAGTTTAACCTCATCTGTTTGCTATTGTTTGTGATTGCTGCTCCCAACTGTTTGTCTTTACAGCAGTAGCTAGCTACAGTTTGCTAATCCACAACCTCTCACCTACAAGGATCCTATTATGACTGAATGCCTGTCCCACACATGACAACACATGCAGCAAACAAGCAGATGCAGTAAGCGCACACACAAACACAGTCACTCCCTGCCTTATTGAGGACAGCGGGGTCTCTGCAGAATTGTGTTTGTCGAGTTAGAAATGGTCTGCCTGTGCAGGGGTGGGTCTAAATCGCAATTAATCACATTTGTATCTATTCTAAACAAACTGATCTCACAGAATTCCGTGAAATGAGCACGAACTGGTAACAGCTCATTCCGTGGTGGTGGCACGGAATTGCAAGAAATTCCGTGATGGGTCCACGGAAGAATTCCGTGAAATGAACACGGATCGCTGAAAAATAAACACGGGCTTACGCGAGAAAAACGGGACGGTTGGGTTCAGGAAAAAAGCTGTGGGTGTGCTTACGGTTCCGTGACACGCTTTTAGAAAAAAGAAGAAAAAAAACACAACTGAAAAACACCACACGCAGGACGCGATCTCCGGTCTCCTGGGTGAAGGTCCTGTGTTTGAGTCTGGGACAGATATTCAATCGGTAGTGCATTTCCAGAAGTGGTGGGTACAATGACGCATTCATATTTTTTTCTCTTTCGCGTAGGTCATGTTTTGAAAGACGTTGTCCAGGGGCCTGTAGGCTACTACGAATCAAGTTTAACATGCCCTGGATTCCTTTCAGTTCCCCAGCTGCACTAACCCTAACAACCACGGTTAAACTGTTTCACAACGTTTATCAACTAGCCTAGTTGAATCAACCCAGGGTTTCCCAATCTAGAGACGCGCACGTTCACATAAAAGAGGCGGTGTTCAGAAATCCTTGATTATGCGGCACGTTTTCTTAAAAAATGCGATGGAATATGTGGGATATTTATGCAATTTTATGCGATGAAATTGCAGGAACTTGCAAAAATTGCGGTTTGATGAAAAAGAGAAAGAAATAGATTCCCCCAACACCGTGTTGTCAGTAGGCGAAATTACGTCACTACATAACGTTCCCATGGCAACATGGGAAAAAGGCTGCTCTTGTGTGAAGTAAACGTAACATTTTTCAACTTTTTGCTGAAATATATGTGACATTTTTGCAACGAAAATGCAGGGATTATGAAATCATGCAAGCCCCGCATATTTTGCGAGGAAATTGGCAATTTGTGCGGCTAAAGTGCGGCGTAACCTATTTGAAAAAATGCGGCCCCCACATAAATATGCGGACTTTGGCTGATTATGCATTGAATTCTGCAATCGCATAATCACGTTTTTCTGGAGGGACTGGCTTATCAATCAGTCAGGCACAAGATGTGACCATAATTACACTTGTTCTTTCCATAAACTGTCGTTGCTTTAGTCTATTATTTCAGTTGCAACCCTGGCAGTGGGAAGCGATCGTGGGAGCAAATAAAAAATGTAAAAACATAATTCAAACCGATGCAAGCATTGGCAACACACGGCTCAAGAAGTTTACAAAGACAGGCCTACGGTATTCCCTCCACTGAAAATCTATAGGCCTATAGGCTACCATTCATAAAAATACCCATCAGAGAATGTTAACGGGGTTGTCAATCTCTAAACGTTTTAACTTTTAAGAGCGCACCTCTCTCTCTCTCTCTCTCTACACGCACCAAGCTTTTTCTTTTTCTTCTTCTTTTTTTCTCACTGAACTCCACCCATTCAGTCAATGGATCTTCTAAGAATGGTGATGCCGTTATCAATGGAGTAGGCCTATTGATTGGTCAGTAGGCGGTGCTTTTACACCAGTTGATCTCTGATCTCCAACATAACCTGCTCCCGACCAGGTTAGGTGTTCAGCATAAGTTACCACTGCGATTGAACCCGGTAACAACTAATCCACCGTCGTGGTACAGAAAACCCTGGGTTCAGTACAGGCCCCTGTAGCTTACTAATGTAAATAAATAAAAATGTATTCAAAAATGTGATGCTGTCCGACTCGTTTTATGAAGAAGAAAGCCTTGAGTTTTCAAAAAGCATTAGACATGACCCGCTATGTTCTGCTTCGTACCATGTTGACAATATGACATGACGTGGTTTAATGTACCTAAACAATAATAATTTCTCTCTCATATTGCTCCTTATAATCACCAAAAACTCTGAAAAAATCGAACCAAAAGTCCAATTATTATGGACGTTATCTGACATTATAAGCGTTGTTTCTGTGTAGTGTAGCTTTCCACAACGTAAAACCCAATTTGGGAGTTCCTCTTTCTCATGTGTGGCCACGAGGCAGTGGAATACCCTTCCCACTGAATATATTTTATGTAGCCTACAGATTCTCACACTGACAAAGAGTTGGTTACTAAGCGAACAAGTTTGCACACATCTCTGAGGTGATATATCAGTGTGGGTGTGTGTGTGTGTTTGTGTGTATGTAAGTGAGTGTCTAAAATTATACTGTATGTTATTGTGCTCAAGATGCTGCTAAACTGTGTTTGCTGTTTAGCGAGGAGGAGATAGAAAGTAAATGGGCTGATGGCCTCCCTGTTTCTGTTGTATTTTATTTTGTTTGTAAATCTGCATGTTTTAAATAACAAGGCTCATTATTTTATCCATTATTTTAAATTTTTTTATTTCTTTTTAAATCAATAGTAAAATATCTGTCATACCTGCCCAGGGACTACAGGTGAAAATTAGCAATTGCTGCTACAACCTGGCCCAAAACATATTCTCTTGTTTCAACAAGTTTAATGTTTATTTGTGCATTGTCCCTGTTTCAAAATAAAATAATTTCCAATTTCCAATTTCTGCTTCACATTTTCAGCAGTAGCAGCGGCGGCTGTGGGTTGACTCCCCGCGGTTCTCATGGGCTTAATATAACGTGATAAAGCTTAACGTGGTTTAATGTACCTAAACAGAGATCAATGATCACAATTCTCTCTCATATTGCTCCTCGTGTACAGTAAGTGCCGGTATCTGTGTTATGAACTTTATTTTTTAACTAAATTGAGCTCGAGGTTTAAAAAAAAAAAGTGGGTAAAAAATGACTCATGACAAAATCTGGTGGGGACACGTCCCCACCGAAATCGACGCCTATGACTATACGGATTCTTCCAGACGTCAATGGGAAAAATGAATGGGAAATTTACTTCCGGAACCCAAGGTCTTTATTATAATGTTAGCTGCATGATGATGTTATGCTCTAGTTTAACTAGCTAGCAACATTTTGTGTAAGACAACTGGCTAATAATATAAATAGCTAATGTGTTTTTGGTTAGATTAAAACATTTTGACTTCAACTATTATTTGTAGGTTATTGATCTTATTGTCAACAAAGACATGTAAAATGCATGCCATGGCAAAAGGAAGTTATATAGTCAGCAAGGTCAAGCATAAGCTATTTTTTTACTAACCTAGTGTGTGGAATACATATAGTGATATAACAGTATTACATTCCAAAAACTAACACATAACATCATTGAATCAGATTTAATTTGGTTACACATAGTTCTACAAGTGTGGTCCATTGTTTGTAACCATTCTGCTGAAATGTGTTGGTCTAGTTTATGAGTTTTCTGTAAGTATTAACCATAATAATACATGTTTTTAAACTTGTTTTTAACTTTTTTGTATTTTGTTTTGCTACAGATATATCTTTCACCATTTCTCTCTGTCCATCTCTCTCGGTGCTGTGGCTAACAGGTTTTGTCTTTGTGTGTTTTCTGTGTTGCAGTGTATGAGCTGAGTTTCCTCATTGCTGTCCATTTTTGATCATCAGTGAGGGGAACGATCTTCATCTGCTTCCCAGGCAGCCATCCAGTCCACTTATTAGTATTTCAACATTTCTATGAAATAAATGTTAATGTTATTGAAAAATAATTCTTAAAAATGTTTTGAAAAGTTGTATATATGAATAAAACATTTTTTATGAAGAACATTGTTTGGTTTGCAATTTGATTCAATTCAATTATAATTCAATAACAATATGAGTAATATTTTAGATTATTATATAATTAAAATATATATTATCACAATTATCACAATGTAATAAAAGCAGTAATATATCACTGCTGTAGATATTACAGTACAATACAATTTCATGAAATACGGTAAAATTGACAAAATTAAAAATACAGTAAAAATATTGTTTTATAGTACTACAGTATTGTCCTTTATACTGTAAATTGCTTTACAGTACAATTACAGTAGTTTATTGTAAATCAAAATACAGCTGCCTGTAAATTACTGTAAATATACAAGGAAATCGTTTACAGTGTGGGTAAAAAATGACTCATGACAAAATCTGGTGGGGACACATCCCCACCGTCCCCCCCATCCCCCCCGAAATTGACGCCTATGTTGGAGCTAATAATCTGTCATACAATGTAAGGCCCCATCCAGACGAAGACGTTAGGATGAAAACGCATCCGTCTTCCCTGGATTCAGTTCAAGAAAATTCACGTCCAGATGAATCCATATGTAAATGACTCAACACGCTACTTCATATGCCAGGCCTGTAGGCGGTTACTGTTAATGCTACAGAAATTAACTGAACGAAGAAGAGCAGCCTTCAGTCACTTCCACTTCCTTTCATAACATGACTGTTAGCTAGTTCTCTTAGCTTAACACATCCATGGACTTTAATAACTTTCACCACTGCTCGTTATATAAAGGCCACCTAGAAAAAGAATGTAAACTTTGTTAACATTCTATCGGACATGATTGCAGCTAGCAGAGCTAGCGTTAGCTAGCGTTAGCTAGCGTTAGCGCGCTAGCTAGCCCGCTAACGCTAGCTCTGCTAGCTAACATCGGCAGTCAAACAAACATCAATGATCCGATGTCTTTTTGATAATCTAGCTACACATTTTTCTTGCGGTGGCCTTTCTACAATAAGCGGTGCTAAAAATTACTATAATCCGTGCAAGGAGGTGATGAGCAGACAGATTAGCGAGCTAGTTGATACGTTGTCTACTTCCACTTCTCTCACTATGACTCTAGAGTCGCTACTCGCTCCAAAGCTAATCACCGCGACGAGCCTACAGTAGCTACGCGGCTCGCAAGCCCAAACAAGTGTGTGCGCCCGGCCACGCCAAGACCCGCCCTTTAATCACTACTATTGGCCAGGCGTCCAAGGTAATGTAATCCCATTTGTTCAGGTCCTATCCCCTGACCAATCCGCTATCCTAACCTTAACCACTTGAGGTGAAATGCCTAACCCCAACCAATCAAGCTGCTTCGTAGGGCGGGACATGGCGTGGCCATTGTGTAATTCGTAATTTTCCTTTTGCCGGCTGTGTCTGTTTGTTTCCGGTCTAGCTAGATCCGAAAGAACGTTAATCGTGCGATAAAAAAATAGTCAGCATTAAAATGGGTTTGCGTTAACGCTGTTAATAACGCGTTAAACTGACAGCACTACTTTAAACCAATCAGAATCGTCATGGGCGGTGCTAAACTCCGCACAGAGCCGCTGCAAAATAATTGTGCGAGAGAAAACTCAGGTTAGACAGATAGTCTAGCTAGCTGTCTCAATTTACCATACAGAGATCTGAGGAGCAGTTAACTATAGTCCTCATAAATCCACCAAATTTAAAATTCCAACTCAAAGAAAGCGGAAGGAAATAGAAAAGACATGCATCCGGCGGAATTTCCTGCAGCACCGGAGCAATCCCAGAAGTGGAATGTGAAGGACACAGACTACACTAACCTAACCAATGTTATTTGGTAACTTTGTCTGACATTATTGGCATAATGTTTTTTTATTTTGAGGTATATAGTTCTCTAAAATCTGCATAGAACTGTATAACTACATTGCCAAACATTTTAAAATAGCTGAGTGGCAACAAAATAGATGTGCTGGTTGAAGAGAGACCAAGTTGTTGATTCAAGCAACGCATAATGCAGGCATAAAAGCAGAATTACTAGGCTACACTGGAGATGACAAGAGTCTGAATAATATATAAAATAATAACTTTTGATATAACTTTTTTTTCAACCTTGCACTTGTCTTGTGTAAAATCAAACAGGATGGAACAGTGATGGACTGCAGCCTTTAGTATTGAACACATTCTGTGACATGAAGGGAATGAATGTATGTTCGTGTTTGGCCTGGATCCATAATCTAGCCAGCCCTGCTGCTCATTCTACCTGGGTGGTTGAACACACACTGAAGCACGCCTTGATAATCACTAGCACACACTCAGGGCCCGTGTGCACATCGATCAGCAGGGAGCTCGATATGTGGTAAGTGCAATCCACAGGCTTGTAGAATAAGTTCTATCTAGAGGCTGTTTTGGAGAGGGGAGGGAAGGTTAGATGTTGTATTTGTGAGAGGAGGTGATAATGAGGGCACTTGTTAACTGAATTTTGACTCACATTAGAAAATTGAAATGGAAGAGCAAGTTGCACGTGTTTGATTCTAAGTAGTCTATATCCGCGACATTTCCACAGCGCACTGTATAAGCCAGTGGTAATAAGGTAAGGGCAGTTTATTGTTTTTTAGTTGCTCGTTTTAGTTTGTATTTTACCAGTTTTCATAATGGCCAATTATTGTGCACAGTAGGCTATAGCACGGTATTTGGTACTGTAGGCTAAAGTTTGCCACTCACTAAGCACCTGCCCAGCTCTGGTTCTCCTCACACCACACCTTTGTGCCACTGCAGTAATTGTTCCTCATTATTGCCTTTCCGTTGTCTTGGATACCCGACAGTCTCATAAGACTGTATTTAGTTTGTCGTGTGCAGATGAATATATATTTTCAACATTAGTGCCAAAAGGTATTACTCATGTCTGCACGCTTAAAATAAAGCTACAACCAGCAGCTGGTTAGCTTCTATATACATATACGTATGCATATATATATATATATATATATATATATATATCTTAAAGAAAGCAAATAAGTGTATTTCCCAAAATGTCAGACTACTTCTTTAAACGTGACCTAGCTCAGCTGCTTTCCTTTTTGAGAGGGGCCAATTTTTCTGTCTTAAGGTGAACATGAAAACTGCTTAAAAACAAGCCAACATGAAAGTAGCTTTTTAAACCCACAATAGTTGCAACTTAAGTTAGATAAACAGTGGTTATTCCATTCCTTTTTCCGTTTTGGAAAGGCTAAATGAATGAGTCTCCAAACTCTTTGAAAAGGCCCTACTGAATATCTCCCTTACTACTGCCCCATGTACACCACTTTAGCATGTACAGAAATAAAAAGCTTGACAGACTGCCTTAGGCAACTGCTTTTGAAGATGTAATTAGTCAACACAGCACAGTAACATAGTTCTCTAATAACATCTGTAGATTTATGTTAATGGCCTCCTGTAGGCAGGGTTTTTATTTCAGCTGTAATTGAAAAGGTTTACACACTCACCCAATCTGTAAAGTACTGCTGGAATTATTGCTCATAAATGACACCTTATGGAATTATGGCTCCATAAATGGTGTGTTTGTGCATAATGATGTCAATAGAAGACTGAAGAGAGATCAAAACAGATTATTGTCTAGACCAGGGGTTTGTTGCTGAAGTTGTAAGAGGGCTTTAGCACTTGAGCACACTTTCGTTATGAGTGAGATCTTTGGGTTCCTGAAGTAAATGAGGTTTGGGAGACGTAGACCTGTCCACCAAATGCCAGTGGTGGAATGTAACTAAGTACACATACTCAAGTATACTGAGTACATGTTTAAGGTACTTGTACTTTACTTGTGTCTTTTGTGAGAAAGATGCTGGATGACATACCAGCATGTTGTTTTAAACCTACCTGGCAGCAGCCGGGATCATTCTGCCTCTTCTGCTCTCCACTTCTTGCAACATATTACACAAACTCCAGTGGAAACCTCACTCATCTCACTGCCAGTGGGAACAATTCTCTCGATGGCCCTTCAAACACAGTGAAGTGCTGCTTTCAACTGCATACCAGAGCTTTTTCTGCTCTGCAATTAGTGGCCATCATGACTTGTTTGAAGGAGCTGTTCTGTCAGGTATTGAAAAGAAAATGTCTGTGTCAATTGGATCTGTGCAGAATGAGTGGAATGTCACCCTACTTGTCAGCATGTCAAAACACTCTTGTTGGCAGTGAATTATATTTTATAGACATATTAGCCTTCACCCCAGAGATAACCCCAACTCTTCACCGTTGCCCATGTGTACACTAAATTCTGCAATATTACATGGCGTTTCCTTCCTTCTCGGGCTCCTCTTACGGGCTCATATTAAATGAGACTCTTCCTTGGCGTTCTGCAACCAGTCAGTAGCACAATGATAACCATGTGGCCATGACAATACTGTGGTCAAGGTATCCTAGAACATGTAGCCTTGCTTGAAAGCACCAATAGATGGCATGCCTGGCTGAGACATCCATAAGTCTAGAATAATAGAATAGAATAAAATGTTTTTCCCTGTATATTTGCTTTCACACTGTAAACTAAGACCCCAGTGACATGTCCTTGCCTTGCATCATTTATTTGTATCATTATATATATTTACTTATAAGGTCCTAAGCGCAGCACTGCATCTTCTCACATAATGTTTTTATAGTTAGTTTAGACATGACAAACTTCATCAGGCAAGGTCTACAATCAAAATATATATATAATTGACAAACAGAAATTGTTTTACTTCCTGGTTCCCAAAGAAATGGTGTGATTTGTGGGGCGGAACCTGCCTGGGGAGGGCGGTAGGTGGTGTGTAGCCTCTGACGGAGGTCTGACACATCAACCTCCTCGAGCTACTAGCAGTATTTTTGGTCTTCCAACAATTCAGGCCCCTGATACGGGAGAAGCATGTTCTGGTGAGAACCGACAACCACACTGCAGTGGCCTATATCACCAGGGAGAGCAAAGTTCGGTCCGTTGCCCTGTTGGGAATGGCGGAGAGCCTGCCTCAGTGCACCTGTTTGTGTTGTAGAAAAATATATGTTACCGCCATTCAGATAATGTTACTGTTACTGTCAGATAATGGCGGGGACTCCCAACGCCAGCTGCTAGCGCTCAAATGTCTCCGTCTGATATGTGCAGAGTAACATACAGCTTAATGAGATCCAAAAATCCACACTGAAGCCAGGGAATTAGATGAGAAAGAGAAGGTTTAATGTGCACCAAAGATAACACAGAAAAACCCCAAGCAAGTACCGGAAAGCTTGCTGCCTCTCCTTTGTTCGTTACAGCTTTTTATCGCTCACAGGGAAGACCTTCCCCCAGACGACCTCTCCAATAGCCATTTGTCAGAACATGCGTGTAACACGTCAATTCGCTACTCTCGATGTAAAAAACGTCCCTCCTTTTGGGGATTTTCCATCAGCTAGAATTACTTGCTGACTTAGCGTGCTTTTAGCTGAACTTGCAACTCGAGAGTTCAGGCTTAGGGCATTGGCTGTGTGCATGCCCGTGCTTTTGCGGCCATGTGGAGACCCTTGGTGGTGACAGTAAGGAAAGAAGGTCTTGTTTCAAACCAGATACATGTCCAGATCCTGTCCAACAGTACATCATTATGCATTATTGTATATTTCCCCATAATTCAACTACAAACCAGATTTATCATATTTTGCCACAACATTGGTCTGGGTGTCCTCCCCGAGAACATTTTCAGCACCAAACACTTCATTTCCTGTGTCTGATATCAGTGGGAAATATATATATATATATATATATATATATATATATATATATATATATATATATATATATGTATATATATATATATATATATATATATATATATATATATATATATATATATATATATATATATGTATATATATATATATATATATATATATATATATATTTACAGGTAAGAAGGATATACATGTTATGAGCTCTTTTATATTTTTTTAGGGGGACAAATCTACCTCTTCTTCATATCTGGGGGGGTGGGTGGACATATTCCCTGCATCGCTCCCAATCGCCACAAAGAAGATGCCAGAGACAAAACATTATGGGAGACAATAAAGACTGAGAAAGACACACCACCACGAACAGACCACACACACACCCAGATAGAAAAGGTTGCATTCACATAGGGAAGTCCAGGTCACATTTTTCACGTTTAATGCAGCAGGTAAGGAGAGGCACTATACTGCGTGCTAGCTAGCCATTTAGTTTAGGAGTTATCACAAGCCTGGTAACAACGTGAATAAAGCTGTGACCGTTTTGAATGTTAAAGGGATATTTCACTGCTGGAAAGATGAATGTGTATTTAAATTGGGTCATTTATGTAGTAGAAATGTGAAATTATTTTAGAAGTTGGTGCCTTCTAGACCGAGAAACGCCAGAAAATGTAGTTTTGGCTCATGTGGATGAAAGACAACAGAATGCACTTGCTTCGCTGCCCTACAAGGCCACTCCCAAGCCACGCCTACTGGTTACAGAGGGCGGTATCGGAAGAAATTATACAATTGCTAGTTGACTCGAAACTGAAAAGACGCTGTTTTATCATGAGTCTTTGTGACGAGTTAGTTGATAAATGATAGTGCTGTCAAACGATTAAAATATTTAATCACGATTAATCGCATTAATGTCATAGTTAACTCACAATTAACGGCAATTAATCACACATTTTTACCTATTCTAAATGTCCCTTGATTTCTTTTTGCCCCATTATTTTTTCTCATTTGAATGCTCTTATCAACATGGAAAAGTGGATCGGCTTGCTTTGTGCAAATGTTTTTTTTTTTATTGAAAACAACATTGGCATATATGTAGTGTTCAATTTCACACTAACATTCACACTTGGAGCTAATAATCTGTCACACAATGTAACATTGTTGCCTCCATTTTCCATTGCAGATAGTACTGCCTCATGCCTGAGGCAAGCGTGGCTGGTCGTCATAGCGACCGCCATGGGCGTAGTTTGGTAGCGTTGCATTTCCCCATAGACAGTTTCCCCCTTTCTTTAACTGTGTATGGTTTCCCCTGACTGATTTCCTGGTTGTCCTTCTCCATAACCAACGTAAAATCAAGGAGAGGGTTAACTTTTCCTGCTCCAGGTTTCCCACCGTGGTCAGAAAGAACAGGGGAGTGTTGAGAAAAACTAAAAGACGTGTTCTTGGATTTTTGAGGAAGGAGAAAAGGCCTGGGAGCAATTGGAGGATTAAGAGAATATTTAATTAACACTATGATGAAAGCGACATGACAAAGGCAACAGTTACAATTCAGCTGACATTGGACAAACAAGACAATACAATACAATACAATACAATACACTGCGAGCAGCGGACAGCAAAGATGCTTTCCCGGTGGGGTCACATTTTTACTGCCCCGATCATTATTAGTTTCAGAATTATATTCCCCTGGACCTGGAGCTGATTCTATTCCCATTGGCCCATCATTGGCATGATGTGTTGATCGCATCTCATTGGCTTTCCTCATAGCCTCAGATGTGATGGTCACACCTCTTGCATGCACATTGGGGGTTTATCCTGGTCACAGATCAAAGACTATCCTGTATTCTAATTAGTCTCAGCACATCAGGGTGTTTGCTTCCTGTTGTGGGACAAAAGTTTCTTTCTTATATGTTAAGTGTTTGGTTTTAATCTACCTGGGAAAGACAAAAGGAGAATAGGACAAAAGGTCTGCTTTGACCTTAACCAGGCTGCCATGTGCAATGAATGCATCTGAACCAAAGCTACATTGTTTAAACTTTTTAGAACCTAACAATATCAAGCATCACCATTATTGAAACTTTATTTAACTCAACAATCCCTCCTTTTTCACACCTTTGGTGTGAAAATTTTACCTGTTTATCAAAAACAATGTCATTATGATTGCATAACAATATAACAAAAATGTAAACCCCAATTTATTGAAAAGAATTGTAAAAGAAAATACTTCATGGTAGAAACATTTCATAAACAAGTTGCATAAACTGAAACATTATGATTTATACAAGCGATTGTATGATGATGATGTTATGATTTATGTCCCTCCTTTTGCTGTTTTAACTCTCAATGATTCGTGACTCACATTCCATTTGGAGCAAAAAATAGGCACACCTAAAGTTATGGATCAGGTAAATAGAAATGAGAATTTGAACCAATTCAACCTGGAAAAGAAATCTTATAACATTAAGTTTGGTCTTAATCACAAAAAAAAAAAAAAAAAAGCTGAAAAAAAATTTTTGGGGACAAAAATCTTAGTTGCTGAACATTGTGGCATGCTCCCTCCTTATCCCTCCTTGTTTCTGAAACAGAAATGTTTCTGAAACATAATTCCTCATAGAAACAGGAGCATCCCTGCATGTCTGCCACTTGATTGTGCATGTCATCAGTGTGGCACTGGGGAAACATCAAACTGGGTGTGCCGCTCCAGCACTTGTAGGAGAAAGCCATCCTTAGCTTGTTTCGGTGTGTCAGTGGTTCCAGGGCCTCGGTCCTGCTGTTTTATGCTGGTATTGTTGTCAGCCATCTGAAGACGTGATCTGGTCGGCTGCAGTCAGCATCGTTGTGTTGGGAAGCCATCATGCAGGAGTGATCCGGTCAGCATCTTTGGTGCTCTCCGTCGGTGTGTCTGAACCCGGCTCCCCCTGACGCTCTGCTGGGCTGTTGTCCATGTTGCAATGTGAGCACGTCCCTCACCACTTAGGCTGCTGCAGTACTGGTGGTCAGCAGCACCTGGAATTAACCCGTCCAACCGGTTCTGGAACAGCTGAAGTCATCAGACCCAACAGGAGTAACTGGGCTGCTTTCTCCTGTGAATTAAATGGCTTTGACAGACTTGACTTATTGCAAAAAGTCATATTAGTGTTTTTCATTCAGGGACGAAGAAAGAATGTGATAGTTTGTCTTTGATCTGTTGGTCCTTCCATTAATTTCTCATGGAGGAAAAAAAGTTTCCTCTTGTCATCTGTTGTTTCCAAAGTCGTTGAGGCGATGGGCAAAAACTTCAGTTCAAAACGGAATAAATGACCCCAAAATCATCAGTCCATTGAAAATATACACACATCACAGATTACAAAAACATATACTAAAAAATAAAAACATCACAATTTTCTCACTGTATAGTCTGTCAAGGGGGAGGATGGGCTGCATTATTAATCTTTTACTGGTACTTCAAACTTCTTTGACAAACTTGTTCAGCAAGTTGCTATATTTTTGGAGCAAAACTGTGTCCCATTCGACACTCTGAGCAGAAGATTTGTGTAGCATTCTGCATGGCCAGTGCAGAAAACTCTACAAATCCTCAAGTCCCCCCCCTTTTTTTTTTTTTTTAGAACCAAATATTTACAAACTAGGAAGAAAAATAATAAAAATCAACAAATCTAAGAATAGTGTAAGGCTACTGCCTTGACTCTATCAACCTTATGATTTCTCAGAAGCATCAGAAGCACTGGTGACATGTTTTGTAATTCTGTAACAATAACATATGCATCTTTACCTTTACTTCTTCAGATATGTCTGTAGTCACAAATAGTTATTAGAATATCAACAGTTTGAGTGAAAGAAATGAAACATAATAAAAACCAAACCAACAAGTAGTGGAATAAAAGATAACAGAAAACTCAGAATGGAAAATGTAGCAGAAGATGAATAACCCATCATTTCAAAAAATCAAACCAATCATTAGTCAAGGTGCACAAAATGCCAAATATGCACTTACTAAGTTATCCATTGAACACCCCTAAGAGTCTTAAAGTCATTTTGGTCTTAAAGTGGTTCAAATGACTCTCCCCATACTGCTAAATTTCCACCCCCCCATTTGGTTATCTTTACAGGTAGGGTGTGGGTGTTACATCATTGATTCAGTCTGAATAGATTTACATAACCTCCATCCTGCCTTCATGAATACAGGATACACTAAAAGTTTGTTTGTTGTCTTAATCAAGGAACAAAAAATGGATTTAAAGTTTAAATAGTCTAAGATTAAGGTATTCCCAATGATGGCCCTATAGGACAACGTTAAACATAAACAGAAAATGTAATCAAATGACGCTCAACATGCAGGCATGTTTGCCCTTTTAAGAAATGGATGGATTGCAGGTTCAGAGTTGAGCCGTTTTCAGACTTTCTTCAACTGCTATAGCTGCTCATTCATGCATTCACTGAGAAACTCCATTCAAACTTTCAAACGTTCCACATGTCTCATACATTCAGGGTCGGCGACCAACCATTCGAAAACATTCATGCCCTTAACCCATCTCCATTTTCAACCATTCTCACAGTTTCACCCTTTTCCACAAAAATCAAGCCATCCATCCAGTCAGTCTTTCAATCATACAGCATTCATGCCGCAATCTCTTCAGAAATTTCATTTCTCTAGTTTACAGTATTTTTCCATAGTCTAACCCGTAGCTGGTTTTAGTGGACACTCTGTTGTAATGATTTACCAACCAGATGGAGTCGCTGTTCGTTATACCACTCCGGAAATGGAGTTTCCAATACAAAAATTCAACACAGATGCTTCTATTTACAATGAATTATAACCTCACTGTGCTTCCAGTTTCAACACGACCACGAACAACACTGGTAAACCCATCCGCAACTCCGAGTTCAACAAAAAATAATTGTTATGTGAGCAATAATGCTGAATAATTTTACATTTACTATTCTCTCTGCTGAGCTGCGAGCTCACAATTACCCACCCACACTGCAGAGCCGCCTTCCGCAGTCTCCCAATTTCAACACCAACACTCTTATTCAAATTAATTTACAGTAGCTTATCGATAAGAAGAAAACAAAAACACGCTGCGCAAGTCGCCACAGACACAAATTACAATACACAATTCAATGTATTTACAGTAGGCCTCTGTACAGTTCCTAAGTGTATTTCACACAATTCGACTATACCTATAGGCTATAAATTGGCCGCTCTAATTCCCATTCTATGCTCTGGAGGAAAAAACTGAGGGGTGCCCCAGGGCGCTTTACTTCCGCCTTCGCCGCAAAGTCAGTGATGCCAAGTCCTCCCCCTCACAGGTTACACATAGTTTGCACACAGCGTACACTGGCTTCTTTAAGTCTTAGTTTTTTCTCCGTCCCTCCGAAGACCTGTGTCTTTGTGCCGCCCCGCGGTCTTTTATTTAAAATTTTCCAGAGTCTAACTCGGCCGGCTGTTACGGACCTCTAGCCTAATGGTTTTTTTTCGAGTTTTTTTTTTAAAAAAACTCGGCCGACTTAAATGGACTTCTATGTCTAAAATAATTTCAGGTGTTACCCTGGCCGGCTACGTACGGACTTTTAATGATTTTTCAGGGGCTCTAAACACCCCGGCCGGCTTGTACGGACCTCTATATCTAAATAATTCAGGTTCTAAAACCCGGCCGGCTATTACGGACTTTTTAATGTTTTTTCAAGGGCTGAACCCCGGCCAAGTCAAATGGACCTCTAAGTACTGCACGCGATTCAAACGCTCTCACAGGTTCCCAACCTCGGCCGACTTCCACGGACTTAACCAAACCATGGACCCTTTTCAGGCTTTTAAGCTTTTTCCCAAACAGTATCAAACACGTACAATCATACAACCAACCACACACAAATCACATAGGTTGCCTTTGACTTATCGCTTCCAACCCTAACTTTTACATTTTACAGACTTCCAGAGATGCTGCTGGATTTTCACACCTAAAGCATTTCCTTATATAAGCTATGCAGGATTTTGATTTAACAGGCTTCTGCTCACCTCCTCAGTTGTCTGGGCCCTGCATGAAAATCCAGCACGCACCAGTCCAGTCCTTTGAATCTGCTTTTTCTCCTTTTATCCTCATAAAATCACGTCGGGGTCACCAATTGTTGAGAAAAACTAAAAGACGTGTTCTTGGATTTTTGAGGAAGGAGAAAAGGCCTGGGAGCAATTGGAGGATTAAGAGAATATTTAATTAACACTATGATGAAAGCGACATGACAAAGGCAACAGTTACAATTCAGCTGACATTGGACAAACAAGACAATACAATACAATACAATACAATACACTGCGAGCAGCGGACAGCAAAGATGCTTTCCCGGTGGGGTCACATTTTTACTGCCCCGATCATTATTAGTTTCAGAATTATATTCCCCTGGACCTGGAGCTGATTCTATTCCCATTGGCCCATCATTGGCATGATGTGTTGATCGCATCTCATTGGCTTTCCTCATAGCCTCAGATGTGATGGTCACACCTCTTGCATGCACATTGGGGGTTTATCCTGGTCACAGATCAAAGACTATCCTGTATTCTAATTAGTCTCAGCACATCAGGGTGTTTGCTTCCTGTTGTGGGACAAAAGTTTCTTTCTTATATGTTAAGTGTTTGGTTTTAATCTACCTGGGAAAGACAAAAGGAGAATAGGACAAAAGGTCTGCTTTGACCTTAACCAGGCTGCCATGTGCAATGAATGCATCTGAACCAAAGCTACATTGTTTAAACTTTTTAGAACCTAACAATATCAAGCATCACCATTATTGAAACTTTATTTAACTCAACAGGAGACACTTTGTTTCTCTCACTGACTGTAGAGTCACTACTCGCTCCGAAGCTAATCGCCGTCACGAGCCTACTAGCTACGCGGCTCGCAAGCCCAAACAAGTGTGTGCGGCCGCGGCGTGCCTGTTTTATTTCCGGTCTAGCTAGATCCGAACGAACATTATCTCGCGATAAAAAAATTGACGCCGTTAAAATGGGTTTGCGTTACCGCCGTTAATAACGTGTTTAACTGACAGCCCTAATAAATTAATTTCAATATTAGCATTAGATAGACAATTACACATAAGGTGTGTAGAAGTTGGCTGTTATCAAAGTAAAGCCACTGTTCTGTCAAACTGAGCTACTTGTCAAGTTATGCTAACACTACCACGCAAGACATCTGGCACACAGCCAAAGGAATGTATTTGTTTTGCCATCTCTGTACACACACAAACACAATCCTCCACACTTCTCCAGCCCTACTCCCGCTGACACCTCATGGTCTCACAGTCTTCACTCCCCTCCCAGAGCTTTGCAGCCTTGATGCACTCAGCCAGTGTATTAGTGTGAATTGTTCATTCAAGAAAACAATGAACAATTCACACTTCTACACTAGCAGAGTGCTAGCTCTGGGAGAGGTGAAGAGTGAGAGACTAAGGTGTGAATGGGGGGCAATACAAAATAAAATGTTGGTGTTTGTCCAAACTTGTGCTGCATTTACTCACAGGTTTCCGGAAGAAGATGCAGAAGAAGGGGAAGGAAAAGGCCAATGAAATCCTCCTTGCATGGACTAGGTCAGTGTTGGTTTGTAATGTGGCAGACTTTACATTGGTTTGCGAGGTTCAAAGTTACTAATTGTACTATCTTTCATAGGTCTGTCGTAAACCATATGTGGTTTGCCTGTGCAACAAGTAAGGGGGACGTCGAGGTAAGACATTTGATTCCAATTTGATTCTTTTTTTGAAAAATAATTTTTCTAGACTTACTGAGAATAATCGTACTGAAATGCCGGTGGAAGTCCATTGCACACCATGTGTGTAATAAGCATGACTGGACATATGATGATGGAGAACAGCATTGGTGTGACCATGCTCCTCTAACAGCCCAGGAGCAAAAGAAGCGCACGTGGATGAAGAAGGATTCTGTGGCATTTCAAGACCTGTCATCGCTGGTCCTTGACAAAAGGCTTCTGAGAGACATGGAAAAGATGGCCCTGTTCAAACATACTGGTGAGAATAGTTGCCCTTATTTTTCCAAATCCTCATGATCATGTTTTAATTTGTTATATCCCTTCTCGATTTCTCTTTTTAATTGCACACAGGGCCGCTGGAAGTCTTTCACAGTGCACTTCTGAAATACCTCCCCAAATGCCAGGCATTCTCATTCCAAGGAATGATGGAGAGATGTCACCTTGCCATCCTAGAGCACAATGACAATATTGTCAAGAGGAAGCAGGCCACAACCAAGACAGGTGTGTTATCATGTGTTGTCAGAGTAGTATAATATCCCAAATTAGAATGTTCACAGCTAAGGGAACGATCAGACAGGATGGTGAGCAGTGAGGTTTGTGTGTTTTGTGCTTCATATTGGCAGTAAGTGTGCTTAGTCTAATCTTAGTTCAGATTTTTTGTTTACAGGACAAGCACGGTTTAACCAAGTCTTCTGCAAGAGATCCAAGTAGTGGGTCTTGAAGAAAATCTTCACACCACATATCACCCAGTTTATAGACACACTCATCCAGAGGGTAATGGACAGAAGACGCAACCCAAACATTCAGTTCAAGGTGCCAACCTCCTCACTTGCCCTGCCACAGCCTGCGCTGCCACCCAACATTGCACCTGTGCCTAAACCACCAAAGGAGGCTGCCACGACTTCTTTCTTTACACCTTCCCGTAGCACCTTCTCATAGCACCTTCCTATTCATGGCACCTACCTCAAATTCCCTCTGCTACTCTTCCCTGAGTCCTTTAGCTGTGTCAAATCAGATTATATATATATATATATATATATATATATATATATATATATATATATATATATATATATATATATATATATTTCATTGTTTATTTTTGCTTGCTTTGTTTGTATATTGTGCAGGACATTTTTAGATGTATCTCCTTGTTTATTTGAATGTGTATCCTTGACTATGGTGGCACAATATTTTTCCTTTGTGAAGAAAAAAGAAAAGAAAAAAGAAAAAACATTTCTTCAGCTTACCCTGTACTCTTGTGTACACCAAAGCTCTACGTTATAGACTTGTGGAAGTCAGTACTTACTGTACACTCTCCACCTGGATTATTTTCCTTCTTGGAATTCACTTTGGGTTAAAAAGAGAGAGCCAAATGTAATGTATATTACACAACTTAGACTTGCACATTAATAAGATGATGCAAGGTAGGACTATGTCAACAGAGTAGCTTAGTATGAAGTGATTTCCTCCAATTTAAGGCTAATACATAATTTCTAGGCTAATACATACGCTAATGGAGCAACACTAAGGACTATAACACGAACCACAACCAATGTGAGTTAGAACTTTTAATTAAAAAACATAATATAAACAATTTCACAGTCATAGCTCATCCAGAGCTACAGCAATTTCTTTATAGCCGCAGTATTGCCCGTCAGGAGCTGGATATCTCTGTCTGTTGTCCTGAACAACACAGGCAGGCAAAAGAAGACGATAGCCTTTCCCCAGTCTCTGGCCTTGCAGGACCCATTCCACGAAGTGACGATAGGCTGTTAGGCGATATTGTCTACAAAACAGTAAGCATAACGTTAGCAATGCAAGCTATTAGCACCTACAGTAGGCTAGCATAGATGTAAATATAATGATAGCTCAGCTGACGTTAAGTGGGAAGAGCGTTGTGATAATTCTGGGTTGCCATACTCTGTACATGACGTGTTAGTAACAAAAAGAAAAACAAACAAAATACTCACTTTACAGTCCCTCCAGAAAAACGCTTTTTTGTGATTGTTGCGGGCAAAAGTCCTTGATTATGCAGCACGTTTTCTTAAAAAATGTGATGGAATATGCGGGATTTTTATGTGATAAAATTGCGGGAACTTGCAAAATTTGCGGGAACTTGCAAAAATTGCGGGAACTTGCAAAAACTGCGGTTTGATGAAAAAGAAAAAAAAAGTGATTCCCAATACCCTGTTCTCACTAGTCAAAATTACGTCACTTCATAACGTTCCCATGGCAACAGGGGAAAATGGCTGCTCGTGTGAAGTAAACGCAACATTTTTCAACTTTCTGCTAAGATATATGTGACTTTTTTGCAACGAAAATGCAGGGATTATGAAATCATGCAAGCCCCGCATATTTTGCGCGAAAATCGGCAATTTATGCGGCGAAAGTGCGGCGTATTTGAAAAAATGCGGCCCCCGCATAAATATGCAGACTTTGGCTGATTATGCATTGAATTCTGCGATCGCATAATCACGTTTTTCTGGAGGGACTGACTTTATACTCAGGCGTCCGTTTGTCCTCGCGTGCTTTGGCTGGCGTTTCCAATTCACCTTCGGGATCCTGAAATAGGTTTCCAAGACCTTCCATGTGTGGATCAAAGCTAGGGTGCTCTGTTACACATGCTGGCGGTGCTGTTTCCTCAGCAGATTCAGCAATTTCTTTCCAGAAGAAAATGGCATCGCTGAAATTTGTGACAGCAATAAGGACTTTCTATCTGTGTCCATAGGCACACAGCGACAGCACTGACACCACCAGTCCGCCCCAGCTCGAGTCTGCCCGGGCTCTTGCTCCTGACCGGCATGCAGGTCTCGCTCCTCTACTGCAGCAGCTGCTCCGGCCGCCTCTCGTTCCTCCATCATCCGCAACTGTTCCTCGCTGTATTGTGGCTCGTACAGGTAGCCACGAGCATCAGATTCACGCACCAGATCTTCAAAATCCCCTTCTGCCATATCATCTTCAAAACTACCTTCCACCATCGTGGTGAGCCTACTACTCAGATTTCTCCACAGAGCAAGAGCCTGTTAGCTTAGCTTCAAAAAAAGATGGCTGATACTATTTGGACATTCTGGGAGTGAGGTCCCACCCCCTATGGCCGGGTTGAAAACATGTGGAATTAGCTCCTACTACTGGCTGTAGTCTCTAGCCTCTGGCCAAAAAAAGCCTCCGATGATGAAAAATGACGATTTTTGCGTCATCTGAGGTTTTTTGACACACAATACAGATAGCTCTCGTCTCAGGGGGACATGAGGGAGGGAAGAACAGTCATTCAAAAATACTACTGGGTTTCTACTGATACAGCGCTTAATGCTAATCGGTGAAGTATCCCTTTAAATAGAACAGTCATATGTGTAGTTTTGGGAGTCATTGGCAAACAACCTATTCTGCAGTTTAGGTATGAGGACATGTTGAAAATGATAGGTGAGTGATCTGACAGGAGAGTGTGTTTTACTAATCAACACTGAAGTAGTGTATAGCTGTGTGAATGTAAAGCACAGAGTTGTCTGCATAAATGTTACAAAGCTGTCTGGCCCCTGCTGATAAATCAATGATGACCACATGCCATCATCCCCATCCTCCCGGCAGCACGGCCCTTCCCCAGGGCAACAGTGCTTCTATATTTAGAACCAAGGACCCAGAATACAGTAGCCAAGTAATCACCCCCATCCTGTGTGAGTGATGAACTGCTCCCAGCCTCCCTCCAAAGCTCTACAGGGGGCTGGGGAGTCAGCTCTGTGGTCTGTATCAGCTGGCATGTTGCAGTAGAACAGACCATCACTTCAGTGTCTGAAATCATACGTCTACACAAACACACACAGGTCCTCAGAGATGTGAATGTAATGTAGGTGAGCATGTTAACAGACTCTCTCAAATATGCACATTCACACACACACACGCACACACACACACACACACACACACACACACACACACACACACACACACACACACACACACACACACACACACACACACACACACACACACACACACACATTTTTGCCTATAATATTCACTGTGATTGAGCTCATATGATTTTGCCAGATGTGTAATTAAGTGGAACGTTTAGAATATTCATTCAAAAGCATTCACTTTAATGAAAAGGTAATACATGAAGGTAAAATAAAGCAGATATCTCCATG
The DNA here is from genome assembly GCA_023631565.1 of Gymnocephalus cernua. Lineage (NCBI taxonomy): Eukaryota > Metazoa > Chordata > Actinopteri > Perciformes > Percidae > Gymnocephalus > Gymnocephalus cernua. The sequence continues at coordinate 24,159,884 of CM042438.1, read as the reverse complement.
TGAGGCAGTGGAAAAGAGCTACAGTGGTATAAAACAGTAAGGGAATGTAGAAAATACTGTACAGCCCTCTCCCCCTTCAAGATGACTCAAGATCTTAATCTACCCAAACTTGGTTTCTACGGTAACAGTGCCATCCTCTTTCCCCCTCTTTCTCTCCATCTCCAATCTTTTTTAATTAAAGTGTGCGAGATGCCAAAGGCCAGTCAGCCAGTCTAATCCTTGCCTCCCTGACTCTGTCATCTCATGTTTGCTTTGACTCACACAGACAGTTCCCTTCCATCGCTCCAACCAGTACCCACCCTCCATCACCCTTCAGGTTACCTTACATATAGTCTATATCCACAAAGTTCCATTTCCGGGATTGCTTAGGTGCCGCCGGAAATTCCACTGGATGCATATCTTTTCAGCCGATGTAGGTTTCAAGATGTGACAAGATGTGACCATAATTAACGTTAGCCCTTCCATCGGACCGGTCAGTCTCGGTACTGTTGTCCTGTTGCTACCCCTTGCCCTTCCAGTGAAACAGATGTTTTCAAAGCATCGTTTTGCTTACTTGAAATCAACCTTAGCGTGATGTTGGCCTTTTTAAGATAACAGCGTGGTTGTTGTGAGAGCACGATTTCACGCCAATCTGTAAGCAAAGTCACGTTAGATCTAGCTTCACACAACTCGCTTAGTTAATGCAGCAGTTTTGTAGTACGGATTTTAGCTGTCAGCAGAGGGATAGCAACAGAAAGATGAATGTTACATGAATGTTACATGAATGTTGCTGTTACACCCCACAATACAGCAACGGTTTACCATGGTTGAAATAGTAAATAAGACACGACTGAGAGGGACGTTACGTCTATAAACAGTGCACAGTAGTCCAAGTAGAGGTAAAGGAGGCCATCAACATGGCGGCCACGCCAAGTAATGACGTCACGACGCCCCAAGCCCTATTCAAACCGATGCAAGCATTGGCAACACACGGCTCAAGAAGTTTACAAAGATAGGCCTACGTTATTCCCTCCACTGAAAATCTATAGGCCCTAGGCTACCATTCATACAAATACCCATCAGGGAATGTTAACGGGGTTGTCAATCTCTAAATGTTTTAACTTTTAAAAGCGCACCTCTCTCTCTCTCTCTCTCTCTCTCTCTCTCTCTCCTTCTCTCTCTCTCTACACGCACCAAGCTTTTTCTTTTTCTTCTTTTTTTCTCACTGAACTCCACCCATTCAGTCAATGGATCTTCTAAGAATGGTGATGCCGTTATCAATGGAGTAGGCCTATTGATTGGTCAGTAGGCTGTGCTTTTACACCAGTTGATCTCTGATCTCCAACATAACCTGCTCCCGACCAGGTTAGGCGTTCAGCATAAGTTACCACGGCGATTGAACCCGGTAACAACTAATCCACCATTGTGGTACAGAAAACCCTGGGTTCAGTACAGGCCCCTGTAGCTTACTAATGTAAATAAATAAAAATGTATTCAAAAATGTGATGATGTCCGACTCGTTTTATGAAGAAGAAAGCCTTGAGTTTTCAAAAAGCATTAGACATGACCCGCTATGTTCTGCTTCGTACCATGTTGACAATATGACATGACGTGGTTTAATGTACCTAAACAATAATAATTTCTCTCTCATATTGCTCCTTATAATCACCGAAAACTCTGAAAAAATCGAACCAAAAGTCCAATTATTATGGACGTTATCTGACATTATAAGCGTTGTTTCTGCTTCACATTTTCAGCAGTAGCAGCGGCTGTGGGTTGACTCCCCGCGGTTCTCATGGGCTTAATATAACGTGATAAAGCTTAACGTGGTTTAATGTACCTAAACAGAGATCAATGATCACATTTCTCTCTCATATTGCTCCTCATGTACAGTAAGTGCCGGTATCTGTGTTATGAACTTTATTTTTTAACTAAATTGAGCTCGAGGTTTAAAAAAAAAAGTGGTGGGTAAAAAATGACTCATGACAAAATCTGGTGGGGACACGTCCCCCCCGCCCCCCCCGAAATCGACGCCTATGTTTTATTACAAATTAAACTACCCAACAATATACCGGCCTACAAGTACAGCTGAAATGATTAGCCAAATAAACATTTAGTTGATTGTCGTTTCCAGCTTCTAAAATGTGAGCATTTTTCTGCATTGAGTACTTTTACTCCTAAAACCTTCTCATAGCACCTTCTTATTCATGGCACCTGCCTCAAATTCCCTCTGCGACTCTTCCCTGAGTCCTTTAGCTGTGTCAAATCAGATTATATACCGTAAAACTTCAAATAATAGCCGAGTCCCAAATAGACGCCTGTCTCTTTTAAACGCCTGGTGTGACAACAGATTTGGGTAAATAAAGGCCGGTCTCAAATGGAGGCCTGGTCTGTTTTTTTGTTGTTTTTTTTTTTTTCTTCGTGTCGGGTTGTATTTGATCTTTTAAAACCCGTCAGATCGTTTGTTCTATGTTTTGATTTGATTTCACGTGACAGACGCAACCGTTCATAAACGACTCATCACTATGGCAACATAACAAACAGGTTAACGAACTTTCTTTTAGTCTTCAGCTTTTCTTAATTCTCTCAATACCACCATGGAGACAAAAAGAAAAAAGTATGATTTGACATTTAAGCTGACAGTTGTCAAATTTGCCGAACAAAATTCGTGAGAAGCAGCGGCGAGACATGCATAACACACCGTTGCCATGCAAAAGAAGAGCGTTGTGGACGCAGTTCTGTTCACTCTGGAGGACAGCTATCAATCAATCCGCTGAAAGAAGTCGGATAATTTATCAGCTGTGGCAAAAAGTGGAGAAACGCCGTCGAGCAACTTCTGTCCTCCAATTCAAGCAATGACAGCAGATCTGGTGAGCGCATATCGCTACATATTTATAAACGGTCTATGATCGCTACGCAGGGACAACAACGCTAATTAGTTAGCTTACATTGCACGTTTAGGTGTGTCAACATGCAGCGGCTGTGCAAAAAGGAAACGAGATGAATGAGGACATGAAGCCATTTACCTCGTCTCACTTCACTGTCAACAGAAATGTTCAGTTTAATGTAAATACGAGCAGCTGATGGCCCGCTAGCTCACTACAACGCGTCAGCTAATGTCATGTCAATTCCTGCAGTGATTAAAACAGCAGCTGGGTCATTTGTCCACCACGGCAGCACCCCATAATGTATACGGCTACTACCACAGCCCGTAAGGTGGTGGTGAGTAATAGATGAAGGGTTGCATTAGCTTAACAGATACGGAGTTTACGTTGGACGCATGGACTTCAGGCTGATTCAAGACCACTCCGCTTTGCGTCGGGGTCCTGTTCACCCTGTCGGGGTTGTATTCGCTATAACAACCGCCTCGCTCTACATTATCCCTTACATAATACGAATTAAAAAAAATAATATAATGTGGTAACCTCCTATTGTCAATTAAAGGCCTGTCTCTTATAGACGCCTGTCTCAAATACAAGCCGGTCCATTTCGGCGATTTGGGTAAATAGAAGCCCGGGCTATTATTTGAAGTTTTACGGTATATATATTTTTTATTTATTTTTGCTTGCTTTGTTTGTATATTGTGCAGGACATTTTTAGATGTATCTCCTTGTTTATTTGAATGTGTATCCTTGACTATGGTGGCACAATATTTTTCCTTTGTGAAGAAAAAAGAAAAGAAAAAAGAAAAAACATTTCTTCAGCTTACCCTGTACTCTTGTGTACACCAAAGCTCTACGTTATAGACTTGTGGAAGTCAGTACTTACTGTACACTCTCCACCTGGATTATTTTCCTTCTTGGAATTCACTTTGGGTTAAAAAGAGAGAGCCAAATGTAATGTATATTACACAACTTAGACTTGCACATTAAAAAGATGATGCAAGGTAGGACTATGTCAACAGAGTAGCTTAGTATGAAGTGATTTCCTCCAATTTAAGGCTAATACATAATTTCTAGGCTAATACATACTCTAATGGAGCAACACTAAGGACTATAACACGAACCACAACCAATGTGAGTTAGAACTTTTAATTAAAAAACATAATATAAACAATTTCACAGTCATAGCTCATCCAGAGCTACAGCAATTTCTTTATAGCCGCAGTATTGCCCGTCAGGAGCTGGATATCTCTGTCTGTTGTCCTGAACAACACAGGCAGGCAAAAGAAGACGATAGCCTTTCCCCAGTCTCTGGCCTTGCTGGACCCATTCCACGAAGTGACGATAGGCTGTTAGGCGATATTGTCTACAAAACAGTAAGCATAACGTTAGCAATGCAAGCTATTTGCACCTACAGTAGGTTTATTTTACTCCTAAAACTTTATGTACATTTTCCTGATGATACCTACATACTTTTACCTAAGTTAACATTTTCATTGCAGGACTTTTACTTGTATTTTTACAGTGTGGTATTAGTATTTGTATTAAAGTTAAGGATCTGAATACTTCTTCCACCACTGCTACTTGCACTATGGCTACAGCCCTCAGGGAAAAGGCCCCCAATGCAAAGAAAAACAATTGTTTGTCCCTGTTGCCATCAAATATCTAAATCAGTATGGACAGCTACCTTTTGAAGCCATCTTACTACCTCAGAACACAGCACTTTTAATGTAGCCAGTGTGTGTATTATTTTTTTTAATGTAAATGTGTTTTAAAGTGTCCTGTCCGGATGTGATATGTGTTTAGTCTGTCGTTTGGTGCTGGCCAGGTTGTGTATAGTTTGTTTGTTAGAGTTTTTTTTTTTTAAAAGAGGTTGACGAGATCAAAGTTTGCAGGGAAACCAAAACAACGATCTAAAAGATGCTAATATGCTAATCTTTCCATGTATGTTTGTTACTAAGAGCAACGCCTTTTTGCAACACATGTGCAAAACTTCTTTTGACCCATTGTTAATATAAAAGGTGTGGATTTGTGCAGCTTAACAGAATGGTTTTGGAACAGTTTTCTGTCAATTCAATTAGTTCATTGTTCATTTAATTGATTTAGCACTAATTGCGTTTGTTTGGGCTAACTGAAACATTTTAGTGTATGGAGCACTATACTGTCTCTTCTTTCCCATTCACTTTACTTCAAATAATAAAAACAAAGCCCAATTTGAAGAAAGAAAATTGCGTGCCATGAGCCTGAACATAAGCTAATTATGATAATCACATGTTGCAAACAGTGTATGCTTTCTAACAACGTCCCCTCCCCCACATCCCTGGAGGTGTGATATCAGCCCACTCATCTGTCACATCACATTCTTCACGCAAGCGAGTTCCAGCTAATTAATGTGCTGAGAGAACAAATCGGAAACATTTGACCTCCTCCAGCTTAAAAATAAGTCCCACAATCCTTTGGGTTTGTCAGAACTGTGCAATGGGATGTCCCGATTTCCAGCGCATACATGTGTGATAATTACTGCAGTGCAGAGGCTAATTGGGCCAATGCATATTAATTCATTAAAATGTCTCCCTGCTGATATCCATTTCAAATCTGGGCCTCATCTGTTGTTAGGGTAGGTGTCCTCACAGGTTCCTGAGAGAAATACAAAGGAATTATTATCAGGTAATATCCAGAAATATCAAACTCTGTCAAAGCCTAGCATAGATATTCAAAACTGTTTTGTACTGTACAACGTCCTCAAGTGCACTTGAAATAAAAAGTCTCTGAGCATGGCCGATTTTCAAAAGGAACAATAAAGTATCATTATGATACCAGTTATACTCTTAATTTCTTCCTGCAATTAAGACTTCTTTTAAAATTGCCCATGTGATTAAAGGTCAGTAATTGTTTTCATCAGTGTACTGTATGTGTACATGTGTGTAAGAGAAACCCATCTAAAGGCCACTAGGGCCCATAGGGCCTGTTGCCGGGGCCCAGATTGAGAATAGTTGCAATAGCAAACTGCTTAGTATTGACTTCTCTGGCAAAGACTGAGATCCTCTGGTTTTTGTCTGATCTCAATCCTGTGTGTGTGTGTGTGTGTGTGTGTGTGTGTGTGTGTGTGTGTGTGTGTGTGTGTGTGTGTGTGTGTGTGTGTGTGTGTGTGTGTGTATTTTTCAGCTGTTCATCTGAGAAAGCCTTTTATTACATGTTAAATGAACCAAATTAGCAGATAGCAATCAGCTAAAGGGCAAAATGAACACTGAATACAATAGAGGAAGGCTGTGACCTTAAGCCTGTGTGTGTGTGTGTGTGTGTGTGTGTGTGTGTGTGTGTGTGTGTGTGTGTGTGTGTGTGTGTGTGTGTGTGTGTGTGTGTGTGTGTGTGTGTGTGTGTGTGTGTGTTCAGGCTACCTGAGGCCATATTATGCATATATAATGGATAGAATATAAAAGCACCATCAGCAAATCATCCACAGACTGCACCAACTCAAACCAGAGAGAATCACAATATGTCATGTCCATTTTTTCATTGTAAATATCTTTGTTGTTCATTTGAAGAATACACAATCAAAGCTGTAGGCGAAAAGGCTATTTACTAAAATGGCAAAGAGGGTGGAAAAAATGTAATTATGGCTAATCAATGGCCTAAAAGAGCGTTTGAAAATGAGTTGAAAAGACAGAGGTAATGTAGATAAATGGGGAGAAAGTGAAAGTGTGAGGGAGAGAGATATGAGTCATGACAGAGGAAACGGGGAAAACAGGATGATGATGAGGGTAAGAGAGAAACAAATTTGAGAGAGGGAGGAGGGGGGAAAGGAAGGAGCACTGGGTGCCTCAGCAGGGGAAGAAGGGGGAGTAGAGCTGATGAGCGAAATAACAAAACAATGCCTCGCCCTATTATAACACTATCTGTGAAGATGGAACAGAGAGGAGGAGAGATGAACAGACACAACTGCTTTTATATATATTATTTAAAAAACATAACAGTATGCTGACATTAATATAGTTGTGGTTTAACTCCACCTCAAGAAAAATTAAAGTAGAACACTGCGAAGAACTGCAGAGTTATCACCAACTCTGCAGTTCTCAACTCCTTTAACTCACTGTTTTAGTTGTACAGCCAACTAACTATTTAGGCTCAGGATTTTTGTTGTCTTTGTAAAAGGTGAAGGAAAATCTCTAAAAGCCTAAATCTAACTGTAGTTAAACAATGGTCCAGTTTGAGAACATAGTCAACATCTCCAGTCAAGACGGGGATATAAATTTGGGTGTCATCGGCATAAGAATGGAAATTTACATCCAACATTAAGCATGTAAACATGTTCTAGTAGAAACCCAAAATACAAGTATGAACCTGAAAATAAGCATAATATGGGACCTTTAAAGTGTAGTACCAGTGATGCCAACATGACTAGTACTGTACATACTAGTATTACGATTAGGGAAATGGCGGACCCAAAAATCATGCCAGTGAGATTTGTGTCTGACTTGATTCCGACTTGCTCTGACGTCATGCCCACGTGGGCAACGATAACCTCACAAGATCAAGGCGGCAGCAGGTTTGAGATGCAGGCAGCGCAGTTGCCGTTACCGACTGCAAGACCCAGGCAGACCCAGGGCATGCTGGAAAATGCCTGCCTCTCAGCTGATCTATCAGCTGATTGGTTCAGAATCGACTCAACATGATGACGTTTTATATGAACATTTTATTGATTTTGAATTGAAGGGATTTTAACTGCTATTTGTCTGATTTAAAGGCTTATTCTGTACAAACCACGTTAGATTCTTTATTTGTCATTCTCACAACACGAATGAGGAGAACAAAATAGGAAATAATATCCTATTTGCAGCAGCAAGTAAGTAAATAAATAAAGTGCAGTGCTATTTCTTGAGAAGACTCAAAGGCATGGCAGTGTGGAGGAGTTCATCAGTCTGACTGCATCCGGGTAGAAGCTGTTCTTCAGCCTGGTGGTCCTTGCCTGGATGCTACGCAGCCTTCTGCCTTAGGGGAGGTGGGAAAACAGTCCATGTGCATGTTGATATCCAGCCTGGCCTTCTTCAGCTACCAGCCTTCTTCAGCGCCAGGTGAGGGTTTTGGATATGTGTACTCCAAAATATCTGACGCTGATGTGTGGCTGATAGTGACGTTTAGTTGTCAGAGAGACTAAACCCGTTCAGATTACGGATCATCTACAGTCTGTTGTTAATTAAAATCAGCAACAGATCGCATGTAGAGCATTTTGACAGCTACTCTGTCTTAATAAAAAACAACTGGAGACTGTGTACAAGCTGATATATGGGTCTGAACATGTTATTAGGAACGCTTGAAATTTCATGCTTTTTGGTCTAAACAGCATACCCAAATTAAAAGTTGTACAGTTCCAATATACTTTGACACTCTGGGAAAGGAAACACTCTCAAGTTTTTGTTCCAAGTGTCAGGGTGATTCTACCTTACTGACACAGAGCTACAGAGGCTAGAATGAAGTTTTATTTCCGTCCAAGTCATACATCTGTAATATGATTAAAATACACTGCTGTGAGCACATCTGACAGGTGACAGACAATCCAGGACATTAGCCACATGTCTCTGCTTACTACAGAACAAATCCAGAAGCCAAAAGACTAAATAAATGATTTTATATGATTTCTTTTCTACAGATATGGCTGTGCGTTTTCCTTGAAAGGTGCAAAGAAAAAAGCCAGCCATCACAGGGTTAAAATTGTAATGGGTTGTTACATATCAATCGAATCGTCTCCTTATTGACTACAAGGCTAGGGGCGTTTCACGGCGAACCCACCTGACCCCAGATCACTTCAGAGCCGTGATTCGGCTTTACGCCTGTCCATCTCCGGCTCCCGGATACGAACTGACTTATGAGAGGTCTTGTTTGATTCCTAAGGCTTCATGGATGCACTCATTGGCCATTAGACGGCCGGAGGGAGGAGAGAGACCCGTTAGAAGAGCACAGCAGTGGTATTGTGCATCGCTGTTTTTGTAACTCAGCGCTTGTAAACTTTAAGATTTTGAGGCAAACCGCTCGTTTTGGATTAAACTGCTTGGATATTTCATTTCCTTGGACTCTGGAAGGTAAAAAAGGTATGCATGCACACACACCAGCTGTGCAGTCTAATTCTGAATAAATTTATTTTCTTTAACTTTATAACAGTTGTATAACTGCTATAAATCATCTTATGCTTTGTGTGTGGGCTTAATTGAATCTGGAGAGGCTAAGCTTTCAAATGTTGTATCGCATGGCCATATATTTTGAGGATTTAATGCTTTAAAGTTATAAAAACGTTTTTAAGTGGAGGTAACAGCCCCCCGGCTGCTGCTGCCTGCTCTCATGCACTTTACAGGCGAGGCGCAGCTCATCTCGAACAAGCCTATACACAGGGATGAAAACAGGGTAAAACGCAACAGAGAACACAAGAGACAGTAAACAACAAGGAAACAGGGAATACATTAACACAATACAACAGGAAAAACTATAACAGAAAATCACAACCATGACAACTAGTATCTTTGGAATTTTCACTATTATTGAATTTGATTTAAAATAAAGTCATGTGCTTTCTTGTGACACGTTTATAATGACTGATCCAGTCAGTCAAAGATTCTCTGTGGGCTATCTCCATCAACAGGTTCCATAGACTAAGCTCTTGAGCAAAGCTGGAAGTGTTGTAGGGCTGTACTGAATGTCAGTGTGAAAAGGCTGCCTTTCTTCCTTTTTACTTTTCAATATGCTCTGTTCCCAACATTAACAGTGTTTTGTGTCTGCTTCAGCCTTAATTTCAGTATACTGTTTCAGTGTATTCGATAAATTATCACTTGATTTGTATAAATGACACAGGCCTGTTTAGTTGGCTCATAGTATTTTTGTTATGGTTCTGCCTGTGATGTGGGGTTAGATCAGCTGCTCACCAGCTCAATCAAGGAGAGGGCAAGCAGGTTTGCCTGATTAGGTCCTCTCAGCAGGGAGGGGCTGCAGCTCTTAAGGTGTAGGAGAATAAGTAACATAGTTCTGCAGCTAATGACATTTCATCATATTTTGGGTGCTTATTCCTATGGGTATTGTCATCTCAGCAGCAACTGATCTATGTGAATCTAATAGTATTTTCCAGATCCAGAGTGCTAAATGTAGCTCAACCTATATGTACCTGGGTAGATGGTAGGTTCCATTTAGGTTAGGCTGAGATGTGAAAGTGCCTTCACTAGAGGGGAGAAAAAGAAAAAAGTCTTGGCAGCTTGCTGTGAGGTTGCTGTTTTATTAGTTTGATGCTATTTTGCCTCAATATAATGTAATTCTGTTGTAATTTCCAAGTTTCATTTTGTGCCCTTTGTATATATATATATATATATATATATATATATATATATATATATATATATATATATATATATATATATATATATCCAAGAAGGACACCTTATGTTAAAAAGAACCTGAACCCTCCCTTTACTATTAAGCAGCATCAGGTGGCAAGTCAGACAAAGATGTATAGTAAAGTTTACAACGTGGGCGTGAAGGGAACAAAATTTTGCTTGAAAGAAGTAGAGACATTTTAAATAGACTTGAGGAAAGAGATAAGAATTGAGGACATGACGTAAATGATCAGTGAGCAGATTAGCTGCAGGTCAAGCAGGTGTTTACTCTTTCCAAAGAGCTCTAGTTCTCTCAGCGTGAAGTCGGCAGAAGAATCAATAATTAGATGACTCTCTCCAACAACAACCAGCTCAGCCCTCCCTCTAACGTCTTCTGGGCAACATTCCTAATAGCATTCCTCATACCCGTCCCCCATCGGAAAAACTAACTGGGAAGACAGTGAAACTCTGAAGAGAGGTATCCAGAATCAAAGGGAAAGGCACAGTAATTAATTGATGCTGCAGTGAGCGTACGCCAGAATCTTTTCAGCTTTAATGGTGCCACTCGGGAACGCACTCAGGCAAAGTGTGCATTACTGCCCATCTATAATTGATGTGTCACATTCACCACACGGAGCCCTGGCTGGAAGGACAGTGTAAAGGGATACTCCACACACTTCGGATTGAAATGAAGGCATAGCACAGGTACACGCACACTAACACACATGCACGCACGCACGCACGCACGCACGCACACACGCACGCACGCACGCACGCACGCACGCACGCACGCACGCACGCACACCTAATTCAACTGATATAAAAGCAGAGGCCAAAGGAAACTAGATTTTGCTGCTCACTTTGCATGAAATGAAGACAGAACGTGTGTGCATGGTTGATCAAAGGTCTCCCTTAACACTAGTGCACTGTCAATTAAAGAGATATTCACCCAAATAAATGAAAGTTGAGTAATAACCCAACATCCAGCCTGGTCTCACAGAATTCCGTGAAATGATCACGAACTGTTAACAGCTCATTCCGTGGTGGTGGCACAGAATGTGTGAAAATTCTGTGTGTCCACCACGGAAAACAATGCCAATGTAAAGTCAATGAGAAGATGATGTAGCATTAAGAGCAACTACGGTAGCGAGTAGTATGAAAGGCTGAAAATCTGTGTATGGAGGTTGGTTGGGGTGGTGGATGGGTCAAACAACACAGGACTTTCACCCAGGAGACCGGGGATCGCGTGCCGCGTGTCACGTTTCCTAAACCCAACCGTTGCTTTCTTCTTTTACTAAACCCAACCGTCCCGTGTTATTGTTTTCTTAAACCCAACCATCCCGTTCTTCTTTTACTAAACCCAACCATCCCGTGGGCCCATCACGGAATCGATTCCGTGAAACTGCCACAGATTTTGAGAATTCTGTGAGATCAGGTTGCAACATCAATGGTCAGTCTGCCTTAGCATGTGTATATAAAATAACATTATATGATCAAATGAAAACATTAGATTCAACAATATCCCAAATACAATACCAAAAACATAAAATCACTAAACATGGATCCTGTTATTCCAATTATTTCCAGTTAAGTTCTGATTCTGAATATAACAATTTCCTATACTGCAATTAACAAATGATGAAACTGTGTAGCTATCAGTCACAAATGCCTAAAGACTAAAGAAATGCTCAAGCTTCAGCTCTGCCTGACGACGTACCATAACTCCTCATCATCTTTGTGCAAACATTTGATCACTCTAAACATAAAAGGTACAAGACACACACACACACACACACACACACACACACACACACACACACACACACACACACACACACACTTTTCTAAATAAGTAAAACTCATCAAGGGATGTGTGAAGACACGCTGACACAACAACACTGAGCAATCCTTTCACCCAACACACACACACACACACACACACACACACACACACACACACACACACACACACACACACACACACACACACACACACACACACACACACACACACACACACACAGACATCACATTACAGGAGTCTGATGTGTGATCAACTGTCCGACAGTGCAAATTAGTTGCTATGGTAAGAAACAGCTGGGTGACCGTACCTGACTCAGTGCGTCACAGCTACAGGCAGATTATGCTGCTGAACACACTTGAAACAAGGTGAATTATTCTAGTATGCATCATAGGAAGCATTTATCAAACCTAGAAAGTTATTTAGCCCTTCAGCTGATTGCTACAGTGTTTTGCCTTGCCTAGTCTTTTATCATTGTTGCTCTGAGCCAACATTGCTGGATGTATTTGTTGCTGATATTGTTTTATTGAGTTGGTAAAAGCATGAATTAAGATAGAGAAAGGCAGGGGGGACAGTAATAAAGACATACAGTATATGGTGCCCTGAGACAGGCTTATCTAAGAGTATATGTGATTGTGTGTGCGTGTGTGTGTGTGTGTGTGTGTGTGTGTGTGTGTGTGTGTGTGTGTGTGTGTGTGTGTGTGTGTGTGTGTGTGTGTGTGTGTGTGTGTGTGTGTGTGTCAGTTGTAGCTGACTCTGTGTGTACATGGAGCTGCACCAGCTATCAGCCATCCTGATATCCGACATATCACCAGAAAAATAAACCTCCTGTCCCAAAAGGAGTGCCATGATATTACACATTACACAGCCACGTTTTCGTTACAGATGCAGCAGTGTTGGTTCCATCTCTTCACCTGCACAATCCGCTTCCGGTTCGTTTCCTGTAAACTACGGACTTCACGTCCTGACAGGCTGGAGTTTGTGTAGCCTGCATGAACACAATCATTCAGCATGATAACACATGGTGAAATGTAATGTAAAACTACCTGGGGAAACAAGCCAGATTCACTAAACTACAATTGTTCAAACCCACTACCAGCTACAACCCCACATTGTAGCGAAGCCAAGTCAGGGACAACAACTCCCTAAGCCCATGTAAAATGACACATTTGATGTTCAAAAAAGGAGTGTTTTTAGAAGCATTGCATGAGTATATATTGAGTTTTAAAAAATCTGACTGCAAGTTGCTCTTTAATTTATTTGGGGTTATGGTTTTCATCATGCGGTGCACAGCCTAGGCCAAATTGACCATTATCCTCTGTGTGAAGGGGTTTCTATCAAATATACAAATGAACACATTTGATTTCTATACATAGTAATGTATTGGGATGATTTATTAGATGCTCAAAGTACAATAACCTGCAGAAAACTCCTAACCATAAAATCTGAATTGTTGGAATGATTAGCATCAGATGTCAAATTTGTCAACATACATTTGTCTTCTGTCACTTCCTGTTGGTTTCCATGGTGCACTGATTTCCCAGGGCGGTTACAAAACAGTTACAAAAATGGTAACTGTGCTGTAGCAAGCAAATGAGGTGAGAATCCAATAGTCCAGGATCCATCGCGGAGACCTGTGGGATTAATTTGGATTGTAAATATCAAACCAAAGGTCTGTGTGTGGAATGATTGGATGTGGAAGGCTACAGTAAGCAAGCACACAAGGACGCACGCACACACACACACACACACATACACACACACACACACACACACACACACACACACACACACACACACACACACACACACACACAAAATCAATAAGTACTACAGGTCCAAAGAGTGATATATCTTCAGATTTGCCTGTATTTATATGACAAATAGTAGGAAAACCTCACCAAAGTAATCAATGCGGCCTCGGGGCACTAAAAATTGTTCCAACAAGTGAAAAATATAAATGATCTGACAGGTTTCACACAAACTTCCAGGTTAGCCAAACATGTTAGAAGAGAAAATAAAGCCGAACAATAAAATATCAACCCAAATAGGTCCGTTGTAACCATCTAATCACTGATTTCTTGGTTCAACCTTAACCTAGCCTACGTGCCATAGTTGAGCGCATTCAGTTTTCATGCAATGAGGAATTATTTGTGACATTACAGGTGTGCTTTGGGTTTTTTCTCAATTGGGAAAGAAAAAGTTCAATCATACAGTATGTATGATGCATTAACGATTTGTATTACGTCTTGTAGTACTCCAAGTGTTCATTTCTGACATCCACAAAACAAAGCTAGATTTGAGATTGTGCTCCAAACATGCTTTGTCGTCATCAGTGGAAGTTAAGATATTTATATTTTTTCTGTTGAACTGGGTCTGCAGCTGCTGGACAATGGATTTCAATATATCCATCCATCGATCCATCGTCTTCCGCTTATCCGTTGTCGGGTCGCGGGGGGAGCAGCACCAGCAGGGGACCCCAAACTTCCCTTTCCCGGGCCACATTAACCAGCTCTGACTGGGGGATGCCGAGGCGTTCCCAAGCCAGGTTGGAGATATAATCCCTCCACCTAGTCCTGGGTCTTCCCCGAGGTCTCCTCCCAGCTGGACGTGCCTGGAACACCTCCCTAGGGAGGCGCCCAGGGCGCATCCTTACCAGATGCCCGAACCACTTCAACTGGCTCCTTTCGACGCGAAGGAGCAGCGGCTCTACTCCGAGCTCCTCGCGGATGACTGTGCTTCTCACCCTATCTCTAAGGGAGACGCCAGCCACCCTCCTGAGGAAACCCATTTCGGCCGCTTGTACCCTGGATCTCATTCTTTCGGTCATGACCCAGCCTTCATGACCATAGGTGAGGGTAGGAACGAAAACTGACCGGTAGATCGAGAGCTTTGCCTTTTGGCTCAGCTCTCTTTTTGTCACAACGGTGCAATACACTGAATGTAATACCGCCCACGCTGCGCCGATTCTCCGACCAATTTCCCGCTCCATTGTCCCCTCACTCGCGAACAAGACCCCCAGGTATTTAAACTCCTTCACTTCGGGTAAAGACTCATTCCCTACCAGGAGAAGGCACTCCATCGGTTTCCTGCTGAGAACCATGGCCTCAGATTTAGAGGTGCTGATCCTCATCCCAGCCGCTTCACACTCGGCTGCAAACCGATCCAGTGACCGATACGCCTTCTCCAGATCCACAAAACACACGTAGACCGGATGGGCATACTCCCAGGTGCCCTCCAGGATCCTTGCGAGAGTGAAGATCTGATCCATTGTTCCACGACCAGGACAGAATCTGCATTGTTCCTCTTCAACCCGAGGTTTGACTATCGGCCGAACCCTCCTTTCCAGCACCTTGGAGTAGACTTTACCAGGGAGGCTGAGAAGTGTGATACCCCTGTAATTGGCACACACCCTCTGGTCCCCCTTTTTGAACAGGGGAACCACCACCCCAGTCAGACTTGCAGACTTCCACGCAATGTTGAGTAGGCGTGTCAACCAAGACAGCCCCTCCACACCGAGAGTGTTCAGCATTTCCGGACGGATCTCATCAATCCCTGGGGCTTTGCCACTGTGGAGTTGTTTGACTACCTCAGTGACTTCCACCAAGGCCACCACGGCCTCAGATCAGATGAAACGATTATAAAATCGATCATTGACCTTTGGCCTAGGGTGCTCTGGGACCAAGTACACTTATGAGCATCCCTATGTTCGAACATAGCGTTTGTTATAGACAATCCATGACTAGCACAGAAGTCCAACAACAGACAACCACTCTGGTTTAGATCAGGGATCATCATTGCCCACATGCGCGTTGAAGTCCCCCAGCAGAACTATGGAGTCCCCTACCGGAGCCCCATACAGGTCTCCATTCAAGGTCTCCAAGAAGGCTGAATACTCCGAACTCTTGTTTGGTGCATATGCAATTCAATTTTTTCAATTCAATTCAATTTTATTTATAGTATCAAATCATAATCACAAGTTATCTCAAGACACTTTACAGATAGAGTAGGTCTAGACCACACTCTATAATTTACAAATAACCCAACAAATCCCCCAAGAGCAAGCACTCAGTGCAACAGTGGCAAGGAAAAACTCCCTTTTAGGAAGAAACCTCGGACAGACCCAGGCTCTTGGTAGGTGGTGTCTGACGTGCCGTTGGGGTGCATCACAGTATAGTTAATAAATAGTGGCTAGAAATAGTGGTTGTAGTAGCGCAGGGAGCAGCACGGCATAGCAGGGTATTTCAGCAGAACCACGGCAACAGCTGGAACCATGATTTTGGTGTCATCCTAATCCCAGGATTTAGGTTAGTAACAAGCATTTCTGGGACAGAGAAGCAGGTGGGCCGGGCTAGGCAGATGCTGAAACTCCTCACTCCCTAACTATAAGCTTTATCAAAGAGGAGAGTCTTAAGTTTACTCTTAAATGTGGTGACAGTATCTGCCTCCCGGACCCAGACTGGGAGCTGGTTCCACAGGAGTGGAGCCTGATAGCTAAAGGCTCTGGCTCCCATTCTACTTTTAGAGACTCTAGGAACCACAAGTAACTGGGAGCGCAGTGCTCTAGTGGGACAGTAAGGTACTATGAGCTCTTCAAGATATGATGGTGCTTGACCATTTAGAGCTTTGTAGGTCAGGAGGAGGATTTTAAATTCAATCCTGAATTTTACAGGGAGCCAATGCAGAGAAGCTAATACGGGAGTGATATGATCTCTTTTCTTAGTTCTTGTCAGAACACGAGCTGCAGCATTCTGGATCAGCTGGAGAGTCTTAAGTGACTTGTTTGAGCTTCCTGATAGTAAGGAATTACAATAGTCCAGCCTGGAAGAAACGAATGCATGGACTAGTTTTTCAGCATCGTTCTGAGACAGCATGTTCCTTATTTTGGCAATGTTACGAAGATGAAAATAGGCTGTTTGTTTTAAGTGGGCATTAAAGGATATATCCTGGTCAAAAATAACTCCTAGATTTTCTGACAGTAGTGCTGGAGCCCAGGGCAATACCATCCAAGGTAGCTATATCTTTAGATAGTAAGTTTAGAAGTTGTTTAGATTCCAGCACAATTACCTCAGTTTTGCTTGAGTTTAGCATCAGAAAGTTGTAGGTCATCCATGCTTTTATATCTTTAATACATGCTTGAAGTTTAGCTAACTGACTGATTTCATCTGGTTTGATTGATAAGTATAATTGGGTGTCATCTGCATAACAGTGAAAGTTAATTGAGTGTTTCCTAATAATATTGCCTAGAGGAAGCATATATAAGGAGAATAGAATTGGTCCAAGCACTGAGCCTTGTGGAACGCCATGGTTAACTTTAGCGTACTTGGAGGATTTGTCATTAACATTAACAAATTGAGATCGATCAGAGAAATAGGACTTAAACCAGCTCAGTGCGATTCCTTTAATACCAACTAAGTGTTCCAGTCTCTGTAACAGGATGGTAGGGTCAATAGTGTCAAAGGCAGCACTAAGATCTAGTAAGACAAGTATGGAGACAAGTCTTTTGTCTGAAGCAGTTAGAAGGTCGTTAGTAATTTTCACCAGTGCCGTCTCTGTGCTATGATGCTTTCTAAATCCTGACTGAAAGTCCTCAAATAAACTATTGCTATGTAGGAAATCACATAACTGACTATCAACTACCTTTTTTTGGAGAGGAAGGGAAGATTAGATATAGGTCTATAGTTGGCTAAGACCTCAGGATCGAGGTTTTTTCAGAATAGGTTTAATCACAGCTACTTTAAATGACTGTGGTACATAACCTGTTAATAAGGACATATTAATCATATCTAATAATAAAATGTTAACCAGTGGTAGCGCTTCTTTAAGTAACCTTGTTGGGATGGGTTCTAAGAGACAGGTAGATGGCTTAGCTGAAGAGACCTTTAACATTAATTGTTGAAGGTTTATAGGGTAAAAGCAGTCTAAGTATATGTCAGGTCTTGACGTTCCGTCTAGCAGTCCTGCGTTTGAAGGTGAACTGTTAGAAGTTGAGGGCAAGAGGTGATTAATTTTATCTCTAATTGTTATAATTTTATCATCAAAGAAGCTCATGAAGTTGTCACTACTCAGAGCTATAGGACTAGATGGCTCAGTAGAGCTGTGACTGTCTGTCAGCCTGGCTACAGTGCTAAAAAGAAACCTTGGGTTGTTCCTATTTTCTTCTATTATTGATGAGTAATAGTCTGATCTGGCATTTCTGAGGGCCTCCCTATAGGTTTTCAGACTGTCTTGCCAATCTAAACGAGATTCTTCCAGTTTGGTGGAACGCCATTTACTTTCCAGTTTTCACTGGATTTGTTTTAGTTTGCGAGTTTGGGAGTTATACCAAGGTGCTAGTTTCCTTTGCTTCCTCATCTTCTTTTTGAGGGGAGCAACAGAGTCTAAAGTCGTCCGTAGGCAGGCCGTAGCACTGTCTACAAAATTATCAATTTGGGAGGGACTGAAGTTAACAAAAAGGTCCTCTGTTATATTAAAGCACGACATTGAGTTAAATGCTGTTGGAATATCTTCCTTAAATTTAGCTATAGCACTGTCAGATAGGCATCTAGTGTAGAACCTTTTATCTGATTTCATGTAGTCGGGTAGTAAGAATTCGAAAATTATTTAAAAAATGGTCTGAAAATAAACGATTCTGTGGAAATACTATTAAATCTTCAATTTCGATGCCGTATGCCAGCACAAGGTCGAGGGTGTGGTTAAAACAGTGAGTGGCCTTATGCACACTCTGACTGAAACCAATTGAATCTAATAGTGAGTTGAAAGCAATACTAAGGTTGTCGTCAACGTCAATGTGAATATTAAAGTCACCTACAATAAGTACTTTGTCTGATTTTAGGACTAAACATGATAAAAACTCTGAGAATTCAGATAAAAATTCTGAATACAGACCTGGAGCTCGGTAAACAACAACAAATATAATTGTCTGTACTGTTTTCCACGTTGGATGTTGAAGATTAAGAACTAGGCTTTCGAACGAGTTATAATTTAGTTTAGGTTTAGGATTAATTACAATCCCAAATCAGAAAAAGTTGGGACAGTATGGAAAACACAAATAAAAAAAGAAAGTAGTGATTTCTAAATGTACTTTGACTTGTATTTCATTGCAGACAATACAACAGCACATAATTTAATGTGTTCCTCATGATTTTTACTACTACCTCGCCTCCAGAATAGCGAATAAACTACATTTATTACAAGTGTCATTATCACTAAAGGAGGCAAATGAATAGCTGAACATTTGACACACAGAGCAAGAGAGAGCAGGAGATGGAGAGGAATTGGCCATTGCTAATGGCTAAGCTAAAGTAGCTAACAGCGTTTTAATAATTGTGAGATCAGCTAGGCAGTCGTTGTAAGGGAAGATAGCTACAGCTACGTGCTTGAGTGTAACTGGTGTAGTTTAAATGCAATTTGAGGCAAATAGCCGCTAAATTAAACAGATGCTATGCTTATGCCCCGTTGATGCGGGCTCCAAGCAAGCAAGTGTAGGCCTAGCCAGTTTAAGTGCAATCCAGGCAAATAACAGCTAAATTAAACAAATGCTTATGCCCCGTTGATGCGGGCTCTAAGCAAGCAAGGTTTGTTTTTAAATTAATGTAATCCAGGCAAATAGCCGCTAAATTAAACAGATGCTTGCTTATGCCCCGTTTATGCGGGCTCTAAGCAAGCAAGTGTAGCTAGGCCTAGTTAGTTAGCTAGTTTAAGTGCAATCTAGACAAATAACCGCTAAATTAAACAAATTGAGCTTAGCTATGCTTATGCCCCGTTGATGCGGGCTCTAAGCAAGCATGGTTTGTTTTAAGTTAATGTAATCCAGGCAAATAGCCGCTAAATTAGACAATAAAGCAGAGTTGAGTAGCTAAGTTTTATTGGAGCAGCAAACAAGCGACCGTAACACAACACAGAAAAAAAATTAGGCAATACGCTTACCGTAAACACTGCTGTGAAAGTTTCCATTTGCTTTTGCTTCTACAGAGAGGTCAGAGGTTAGGGTCAGCTCAAACAACAGTCAGAGTTCCCCCCCCCGCCTTCTAAGTTTTCTTCTAAGGGCTCCTGCACACTGCCTGCGTGGTGTGAGCATGGCGTTTCTGTCTGCTGCGTGGCGTTTTCTGTCTTTGCACACCAAAAATGTGTCTGACGCGGCGCTGCTGCTGCTAGCCTTGTCTGTACACATATGTTTCCCACTGATAAAATGAAATAGTCACGTGATTTGTGATCACCCTTGTTCGACATATGGGAAGAGAGTATTTATTATTATTTTTTAAATTACATTTATATCTGCATTTATGTCAAAACCTAAAGACTTTCAAACATCAAAATGTAATTTATTAAATGTATTTGTGTCAAAATGACATATACACATCTTTTCCTATTCTATGTTGCCTGGAAACGCTTCCAACACGCTTGCGTGTCACGTTTCTAGCATGCACGCATTTTCCTATTTCTAGCACGCACGCATTTTCGAGACGTGCGTGTCACGCAGGCAGTGTGCAAGCTCTAACCTGTTAACATGGTAGCCGAAATAAAAAAAACAGACAAAATTATATTTTCACTTGTGGCTTGCTTTGTTCACTAGAATGCGCTGTCTGTGGTGTTTGACCAATTGTTAAAATGTATGGATGTTAGCCTACGCTTTGCCTTATGTGAGATTTCCCTACATTACTGTGTGTCAGGATTGAAATAAAGGAGGTTACAGGAATACCTGCCTCTGTGAGTTTTGACAGTCTGGTCAGAAATAAAACATGATAGTAAACAATTATGGAATACACTAAATAATATATTAAGAGGAAATAATAAATCAACTCCAGCTTATTTAGAAAACGAAGGTGAATTTTTTACTAAACCAAGTAATATAGCGAATCATCTTAACGATTATTTCATGAATAAAATAAATAATCTTAAAAATACTACACAGCCACACAAGACAGATTTATCGAATGCATTGATAAATAAGATCATGGAAGATAAAACATGTAGCTTTAAATTGAAAAGTGTCAGTGGTTCTAAAGTGGAATTACTTCTGATGAATTGTAAAAACAAACCACCTGGTGTTGACTATCTTGAATATAAGTTGCTAAAGCCAATATTTGCAATCATTGCTCCTACTATTGCTCATATAATTAATATGTGTTTTATGGAAAATATATGTTTGGAAGCATGGAAAATATCTAAAGTTGTGCCAATACCTAAAAATAAGAAAATGCCTTTCTCTGGATCAAACAGTAGACCAATAAGTTTATTACCAATTCTCGGTAAAATAATGGAAAGAATTGGAAAGAAACAGATTCAGTCTTATTTTTTAAACAATTAATTAATTACAAATTTTCAGCATGTGTAACAGAGTTATTTAGTGGTTCCACTTGCCAGGGTTTAATTATCCAATACCAAGACTGAATGATAGTCTAAAAATATACATTTACAAACTACTGCTCTTAACTGAAACCATTCAATGAGTTACTTGTCATTTGCAAAAACGAACTGTTGTACACTTTGCATTGAAAGCAAGCAGTGGAAGTTAATATGACTTATGAATTTTATATTTTAGCCCATGAGAGAGAGGGAGAAACAGAGTGAAAGAGATATTTACGCATCATATTCTAGTGACCAAAAGCCTTTTCGAATGCCATACCGACGCATTCCACCAAACCAATATGAAAAGCTCAGGCTGGCTTTGGATGAAATGGAGGAACGGGAGATCATACGGAAGTCCAGCAGTGATTATGCTTCACCCATAGTCCTTGTCTGGAAGAAGTCTGGCGACCTAAGACTCTGTAACGACTTCCGTTGGATAAACGCTCACACCATCAAAGACGCACATCCCCTTTCTCACCAGGCTGATGCATTGGCAGCACTGGGTGGCAACGCCTACTTTTCTACCATGGACCTCACCTCCGGCTACTATAATGTTGAGGTTCACGAAGATGACAAAAAGTTTGCAGCCTTTTCATCGCCGTTTGGACTGTACGAGTATAACCGCCTGCCACAGGGGCTCTGCAACAGTCCGGCGACATTTATGCAGATGATGCTCAACATCTTTGGGGATCAGAACTTCCTCAGCCTACTGTGCTACCTTGATGATGTCCTGGTGTTTGCACCCACTGAAGAACTGGCAATGGAAGGATTGCAGATGGTCTTTGAGTGCCTCAAGGTTCACAACCTAAAGCTCGTGCCAAAGAAATGCAAATTTCTGCAGCGATCGGTGAAGTTCCTTGGGCATGTTATTAGCGCTGATGGCATTGCTATGGACCCTGAGAAGGTGAGGACCATTACTGCTCTATCAGAAGAGGATCTCATGGAAGACGGTACAGCTACCCCATCGCAGCTGAAAATACGGTCGTTTCTGGGAATGGTGGTCTTTTATCAGCAGTTCATCGAGGGCTGTTCCTCCATAGCCAAACCGCTGTTTGGGCTGACGACTGGGAACAAGTCCCCTCGTACGAAGAGGAAAAAGCGTTGACCAATTCAGCGAACACTGACAGCTGCAGACTGGACTGGAGAGTGCAGTCGGGCTTTCCATCAGCTGAAGCAAGCCTTACTGGATCAGGTTGTTTTGGCTCATCCGAATTTCAGTGAACCCTTCCTGCTCTCAGTGGATGCGTCCTGTAATGGGCTTGGTGCAGTGTTATCTCAGGTGCCTACAGGGAGCTCCACAGCAAAGCCAATTGCTTTCGCCAGCAAGTCACTCACCTATGCACAGTCCAAATATCCGGCACATCGATTGGAGTTTTTTGCAATGAAATGGGCGACAAGTTTCATCATTGGCTGAGAGGACACCAGTTCACAGTGTGGACTGACAATAACCCGCTGACCTACATTCTGTCCAAAGCAAAACTAGACGCGTGCGATCAAAGATGGGTCGCCAAACTTGCACCATTTCAGTTTGATATTAACTATATTCCGGGTACCAAGAACATTGTCGCAGATGCCCTGAGCCGAGAGCCCTTTGTCCGACCAAGTGCACTCCATCGTTTGATGAGGGTTGCATACAAAGAACTGCTGGGTGAAGCTGATGCTGTGCATACAGACAAGATGCAAGATGTGTTCCGCTGGTCTAATCATCCATTTGACACAGCCTCTGATGTTGAGCCTGTGGTTTGCCAGTGTGCATTTGTTTGCCAATCTGGTGCTCTGTCTGAACAGGAAGTGGCCGCCGTACTTCAGTCACACAAGCTGCTGGACGCTGATGTGGGTTCCCATGCGCTGCTGCTGCCACAACTCCCGCAGGAGTTAATGCCATCAGAACCAATTGGCGGGGAAGTGCTGTCTCATGATCAGCTGATGGATGAGCAGAGGAATGACCATGTCTTGAGCAGAGTGGTCTTCTATGTGGAGAGGGGAAGGAGACCCTCAAGGAGGGAGCGTGCTAAGGAAACACTCCAGTCGCTGAGAAGTTGGGAGAAGCTGGTGATGAAGAGAGGTGTGCTGTATCGCATATCAAAGAACGCCATTACTAAGAAGAAGACTTACCTGTATGTGGTTCCTTGTGCTTCACTGCAAGCAAAGGTCTTGGATGGAGTCCATGATGGGGCAGGTCATCAGGGCCAACAGCAGACTTTGTACCTGACCAGGCAACGTTTTTTCTGGCATGGCCTGGAAAAAGATGTTAAGGAATATGTGAAATGTTGCAGGCGATGTGTGCTGAGCAAGACTCCTGAGCCGGCGGCCAGAGCACCGTTAGAGAACATCATCCCGACTGAGCCACTTGAGCTTGTTAGTATAGACTTCTGGTCTGCTGAAGATTCTGCAAACAAGTCATTGGATGTGCTCGTCGTCACCGATCACTTCACCAAAATGGCACATGCCTTTTTGTGTCCAAACCAGTCTGCCAAGTCTGTGGCTCATCAGTTGTGGAATAACTATTTCTGTGTTTATGGCTTTCCAAGACGCATTCACTCAGATAAGGGGGCACATTTTGAGAGTACTCTGATTGCTGAACTCTTGAGTCTTGCTGGTGTTGATAAGTCCCATACTACGCCCTACCATCCTATGGGCAATGGATGCTGTGAGAGAATGAACAGAACCTTGGGCAACATGATTCAGGCTCTACCCCCGAAAGCCAAACACAGATGGCCACAGGCGCTTAAGTCCCTTACCTTTGCATATAACTGCACCATCCACGAGACCACAGGTTATGCACCGTTTCTGCTGATGTTTGGGAGAATACCAAGACTACCCATCGACATGGCCTTCAGCACGGTTCTGGATAACCCTGAGGTCATGAACTATGACCAGTACATCCAACACTTAAGGAGAGATTTAAAAGAGGCCATGGCAATAGCACAGACTGCAGCTGTCAAGCAGTTAAAGAGACATGCTGACTTGTATGATCGTAAAGTTCGAGGAGCACCTGTGGAAGTTGGTGACCGTGTCTTGCTGGCCAACAAAGGAGAGCGGGGTAAGCGCACACACAACAGCCACACACAATACACAGCCACATACAAGATGCAGCATAGCAACACTGGCCAACAGAAGACAGTACACAGGAACTTGATAACGCCAGTCAACTTCCTACCCCTTCACAGGATGTCTGACATGTCTGAATCTGATGATCTGAGTGATGGCCGTGATGCTGAAGTAAAAACAGATACTTCATCAAGAGGAGCTGAGTTTCCTTTTTCTTATGGGCGAATACCATTTTTTTTTGTTCTTCTTGTCTTTATGGTACTATGATGATACCTAGTATGGAGGAATATCCTCCTGATGTTTAAAAAAAAAAAAAAAGAATGAGTTTTATTTGCTACACCATGTGTGACGGTTTCGATGTCACGGGGTGTTAATGAGAGACTGGCGAGAAATGGGTCTCTGTGTGTTTTTGTTTGTAATTTGAGGTGATTGACAGCCACAATGTGTACTTAACATGTAACAGGCATGTTTTACCTATGAAGGGTGAGGGGTTTGGCCGGCCTTTTTCTCTTTTATTTCTTGTGAAGAATAGTCTTTTGACTGGATTGCTTGTGGTTGCTCTATGGCAGGGTCTGCACCCTCAGAACGTTTTATTTTGTTTTTGTTTTTATTGTTGTTGTTGTTTTTACTTATTGTAGCCCACACATGGCTCAGAGTTTTGGGTACCTGGTGTATGTTCAACTTACTGGTCAGTTTGTTTTAGGGATGTTGTACTTTTTCTTTTTTACATGTATTTATTTTTGAGTGTGGACAAGTGGAATTCAGCAGGGGGGAATGTAACAGAGTTATTTAGTGGTTCCACTTGCCAGGGTTTAATTATCCAATACCAAGAGGTTTTATTGACATTTATTGGTCAGTGGGCGTTTCCTCTGTGGATATATGCCCTTGTATGTGATTTAGCGGTGCCAGTGCACGAGGAGTGTGCCCGTGGTAGGTTGGATCGCATCCAGGCATAAGCACATTTTAATTGTTTCTTTTAATAATATTTCACTGACATGCCATGCTGATATGATGATGTATAAATACTTCGGTAGAATGTAGCGACGGCTATGTACACTGTTTGAAATGCTTATCTCCAGCAATGTACAGAAAGTGCTCAGGTCATGCTAGTTAGCTTAGCCAGCTAGTTAGCGTAGCATGCTAGGTCGCTAATTTGCTTTTGTCCATCTGTAATTAGAATGACTGGGTGTGTACGCTGTGTCCTACGTGGCTGACCAGGATATAATTCTTTGTTTACCAGGTACATATTGTATTTTGTTGTTTACATATTTGTTCAATTTAATGCCGTGTTGATATTATATATGCCATTGTACGTGATTTGGCGGTGCTAGTGCACGAGGAGTGTGCCCGTGAATGACTGGGTGTGTACGCTGTGTCCTACGTGGCTGACCAGGATATAATTCTTTGTTTACCAGAATAAATCCGACAAGACTGAGAAGCAAGTGTGAAGTCTTCAATTATTACACAACGCAGAGAGAGAGATAACATCGGTTACACATGCATATAGAAAAAAACACTCAACAGCCACTGCCCTGACTCAGATGGTTGATGACTGGTTCAAGGATATGGAGGAGAGGAAAATAATAGGTGTTGTAATGCTTGATTTTACTGCAGCATTTGATATAATTGACCACGACTTACTGTTAAAAAAACTGGAATATTATGGTTTTTCACAAACCGCATTATTATTATTATTATTTGACAGACAGAAGACAATTAGTTTACTTTAATGGAAGCTTTTCAAAGGTAAGGGTTGTGGAACATGGCGTGCCTCAAGGAAGTTGTCTTGGGCCGCTCCTCTACACAATCTTTACCAATGATCTTCCATCTGTTTTTAGCATTTCAATGTTTGCTGATGATTCCACTATATATTTAGCAGGAACTGATATTGGTGAATTAAATAAAAAACTACAAAGAGAGCTACAGTCAGTGGTTGACTGGATAAGGAGTAACAAATTGATTCTCAATGTATCTAAAACTACCTGTTTAGTGGTTGGAACTCATTTTTCTTTATTTTTCAAACCGAAACTTGAACTCAGCATAGATCAAAATTCTGTAGAGCAAAGAGAAGAGGCTAAACTTTTGGGAGTAATGATTGATAATAGATTGTGTTGGGATAGACATGTTCAGAAACTGGTAACTGTTATTAAAAGGTGTGCAAAAACCCTAACACCGCAGACTGTTAAACAAGTACATGCTTTGTTTTTTTCACACCTTGATTACTGCTCTGTGGTTTGGTCCAGCACTTCAACAACTAATATAAAAAACTACAAGTGATTCAGAATAAAGCGGCACGTGTGGCTCTCTCATGTGGGTTTAGATCAAATGTTGATAAAATGCATGAAAGCCCCTCTGTGTATTCACTAATGTTTTTTTTTTTTTTTACATATTGTTACATCAAACAAAACACCTTTTACTTTATATACAAAACTATCTTTTAGTACTAATACACATCATTATCCAACGAGGCATGCATTAGTAGGTAGTTTTATTTTACCTATAGTGAAAACCAAATCAATTCAATGTTCAGTCAGGTACAGAGCAATGTGTGAATGGAACTCTCTCCCAAATACTATCAAACAACAAAACACTCAGTATGGTTTCAAAACATCGCTTAAGAAATATTACCTTCAAAGATATTTCAATATTTAATATCAATTTAAAGAGATTTTGTTATAGGGTTCTTTGTTATCTGATTTTCTTTCTTATATAGATCTATTCGGAGTAGTGAAATATTTTATTTCATTTTTTGTTATTTTATTTTTTTTCATTGCGTTAACTGTTTGATGTTTACTTTCAAATGTTGTGTAATGTGAAGTAATGTCTTGTGCGTATGGTGTGTAATGTGATGTCGTAAATTGTATTATCACATGATAGATTGTAGGACCCCAGGAAGAATAGCTTTTAGCTTATGCTGAAGCTAATGGGGATCCAAATAAAACAAACAAAAGCCTGTCGTGAAAATGGAAAATTCTGCTTATCCGTGTCATGTCATTCACGGGAGGGTCAAGGAGATTTCACATAAATCTCCTTGACGGAGGGGGAAGTGCGCCTAATATTGGACTCCTGGTGAAATGGCAGCAGTAATCCGAGCAAGATGAAGACATAGCCCAAGGAGACGAGCTGAAAAGATTTTTGCCACAAGGATCGCACTTTTTCTGTTGAGTGAACACGGAATCATTAGGCGTTACAGATTAAGCAGCCATGCAACATTACAGTTACTGGAAGAAATCAAAGATGACATTGATTCTCCGACTCAGCCTTCACATTCCATTTCAGCAGTTGTTAAACTCCTCGCTACATTACAAATATTGGCATCAGGATCATTTCAAACAGTCATAGCATCAGCAGTGGGAATATCGCAGTCTGCACTCAGCGGTATCATAGCACCAGTACTTAACGCTTTGCTACAGCGCAATTTATGGTATAGTGGGCGGAGAAAGGTGCTGATGAGGTATCTGATGAGCTGCAGGTTTGGTAAATATAACGTAAGCTGAAGTATCACAGCGTGCACTTTCTGTGGGTTGGCCATGACGCTGATAACGCTACATTCGCAAATGTACGTACATCTGGCCTTTTGTCCATAACGTCCATTTCACTGTGACTTTAACGTCATGCTCCCAAATGTTGAATGATGTGAAAGGACAGACTAACGTGCTAATAATGAAATATAAAAAAGGGTTGCTTGTTGAAAAAGGGGAAAAACATCTGGTATCAATGTTCATAGGATAAAGACGTATAGGCCTATATGACCTTCAGTCAATAGTGCACCACGTATACTGGCAACATTAGCTCTTAAATGTCAATCAACCTCTACCATGGGAAGTTTAATTCTCAACGCTGTCTCCACAGATATGTCCAAAACTGTTTTATCCTGTTTCAAAATATGCACTGTAGTATCATTATATATTTCCTGACACAAAAAGAAGTGAGGAGAATTCAAATTTCACTCCAACTTGAACATTGTATTGGAAAGAGTATGCAAAAAAGAAGGGGAGAGGATCTCGGCAACCCATAAAGAGATTTAGAAAATGTTTTGTGTGTGCTATGATTTGGAGATTCTGTGTTCAAACATAAAGTCATGACTATGCTCGTCTCCATCTCTAGCTCCAGATGAGTCATCCCCGTTACAATCAGCTCATCAATATTACAAAACCTTCCTTCCCTGCGCCAGTGGGCCGAGGCTGCATTACTAATTTAACTTTTATTTTCTTGTTTTCTCTGCCTGCCTCACCTCTGCCCGCTGAAATGAGTAAAGGAGGTAAGAAGGGGCATAGCGATGAGCCGCTAGTTTCTGCAAGCTGTAAATCTCAACCTTGCTGTTGAGCCATTGATTTATTGTACCAGTCTGCCTGTTGAGAAAAAGGCTAGTTCACGCATAGTCTCTCTCACATTTTCAAAGTCATTTAAATATTCAGAATCAGCCATGACATTGGAAATCTTTCAGATAAAACAAAGCTACGCTTTCTGTACTCGAGCACAACTAACTTTCGATCTCATTTGCGTTTCCACTGTGTCTTCCAGCAACAAGTCACCTCGCGGGATTTCACAACAGGACTTCACCGTAATGGAGACATTGGAAAGTAAAGAGCTGAGCCAAGTGTTGCCATCTACAGAAGGAGAGTGCTTTCAAAGCCAGAATGCCAAAGACATTCTCAGTGAAAGGCCTCGTTATAGCTGGAAACTTTCATCACAGTCGCTGAAGATGACACTCTTGATCTCGGCACCAAAGACTCTGCTACATTAGTGGAAAGGACAACAGCATTTTTTCACCTTGGTCCAGAAGAACTTGGACCATCTGTCACATTCATGATAAGGGTTATGATGCACAGACTGTTGTGGGGATGGAAAGCATGCTTGGATAGAGTGGCTTTGTCATGATGGTGTTTGTTTTGGATGTCTTGGTTTTTGTGTTTGGTGGGTTTCTCCTAACCTGACTCCGCCAGATGGATTGCTTCGCATTTGCTCAGCATATCCATCTGGGAACTTTCCGTTGGAGAACGTTTGGGAAGGGGCAAAAATACTGGTTAGCTGATTGGATAAACCATCCGTCTATCACCAGCTATGTTGGTGATAGACGGACCAAATCAACCAATCAGATCAACGAAGTGTATGACGTACCAACAGAGCAACGACGACGCCAGGCTACCCCTGCTGCTGCAGGCAAAGCATAGCTCGTTAGCTCAGCAAGCAAGCAACATGTCGGTAAAGGATATTTGCCGTTTGTGTAACGAGAATTTAGGAATAAAAGGCACCATTTCAGGTTCCCGGTCCATATTCCAAAAGAAGGATCCAAGAGAAAAAAGCATTAGCGAGCGGCTAACTGAATCAGGGCTACCGCTGTCTGAAAATGTGTCTAGATCAGGTTAGTATATAAATATGAGTTGCTTCCGCTTGCTGAGCCTTGTGAGACCATCCTGGTCTCGCGAGCCCCTCGTTGCATTACACAAACCCGCCTCGAAACCATTTTGAGCCTGATTGGCCCGGTCGTTTGGCGAACGGCTCCAAATTTTCTCTGCCTCAAGATGCCAGACTGATCTGCGAGCAGAAAACTGGAGCTCGCGAGATCAGGATGGTCTCACGAGGCTAGGTTTCTCCCACCATATAGCTTGTACAGCTTCGGATAAATGGAATAAAAAGTAGCCTGCAATATTTCGCTCTGAAATGTAATGGGGGGAAATGAATCACATAACATGTAAACACTCAAACAAAGTAGCTCAAAATTGTACAGAGGTGCAGATTTGAGTAAATGTACTGTACTTTATTATTTACTTTACTTTCCAGATTAAAGGATAAAGTAGGGTTCAACCAGCTCGATATCCAGTTGTATCTGTGGGCATTCACTATGTATTTCTGACAACACAGAAAAGGTGTCAGGATGGCTGTGAGGCTTGGACCCAAATGCAGAGAGCAGGCAGGAGAATGTTGTTTTTTGTGATCAATTATTTATTTATTTTCTTACAATCATTATTTACACATCGGAGAGGAAACAGCTTCACAAAAAGAAAAAACCTTAGGCTGATTACATCATCATTGAAAGTATAACAGAGGCACAATAAAGTGTTGCTTATTCTGATGCCTGTTTTTCTCCTCCTCCCCATATTCCCCCTCCCTCCACCCCGCCCAAACCAAGCCCACCCTCCAACCCCTAACAAGATTCGCTCAAGGTATTGAACAGTAAACACACACACACACACACACACACAAAATATCACGCACATCCTGTTTTCTTCCTTCATATTATGAAATCCATAGAGGCCAAATCAATATTCTATATAATAATAACATAAAGCAGAATGAAGTATATGTACAACATGGAGCTGAACATTTAGACATTACATTGTATACATTGAATGCACATTCCAAAAAAAAACAAAAACTGACCTTATCTACATTATTTCATTTATTTTCTCTAATAGCTCTGACCAACAGTCAATATTAGAGATTTTGGCATAATGTAAACGTGCTGTAGAAAACTCTAGCTGAACAATATCCCGGTAAAAAGAAAGTAATTTCCTCACTGACAATGTATGCGGTGGTTTCCAGCGGCAAACTATCATTCTTTTGGCGGCTGTCAAACCAGCTAGAAGAAGACGCCTATTGTTAATAATTATCTTTAGAGACGATGTCATTGAGCAGAAGCAAACATGGTAAGAAAGGGATAGGTCGTTTAATAATACTGTACTAGACATGATGGTTGAAACACTATGCCAGAATCTATTGACCTTTGGGCACTGCCACACCATATGGTAAAAGGTAGCAATGGTATTGTATGGACAAAAATCACAGTATGGATTGTCTCTAAATTTAATTTACTGTAATCTTCGTGGGGTTAAGTAAAACCTTTGGATTAATCTATAACGTATCATTTGATGATCAGGGTTTCTAGATGATAGAGCTATGTTTGACCAAACCACGCACCAGTCTGGGTCCTGGGAAATGTTAATCTGTTATTAATTAAATATTAATTAATCTGTCTTCCAAAGTCTGAAAAATGTTAAGGGCTTATATGAAGCTTTAGTTATAAACGTATATAACTCTGAGACAATACCATTGATTTTACCCTTAGTGTCAAAAATTACATGAAGGGGATGATTCCCCAACTCGATACCCCAAGGAACACCCTGAGCGTGCATTGCTGTGCGGTAAATTATACACTCTCTCTAAGTCATAGAATGCACAAAGACCCTGTTCCTCTATGATGTCCTTGAGAACACAGACCCCTCTTTTACTCCACTGAGGGAACATTATTGGTTTCTTCTCAATTAAAAGAGTGATTTTTGAAAATAGGGGATTGAGCAAAGAATGTATTTGGGATTTTGGCATTTCTGTGAACTTTATGCCATACCGTGAAAAGATAAGAGATTATTGGCCCAAAATCGTGTTTAACTATACTGTTAGAATATACCAGACTAGACAAATCAGAGTGGTTGTCTGTTATTGGACTTCTGTGCTAGTCATGGATTGTCTATAACAAACATCATGTTCGAACATAGGGATGCTCATAAGTGTACTTGGTACCAGAGCACCCTAGGCCGAAGGTCAATGATCGATTTTATAATCGTTTCATCTGATCTGAGGACGTATGTTGTGGACACTCGGGTGAAGAGAAGGGCGGAGCTGTGAACTGATCACCATCTGGTGGTGAGTTGGGTCAGGGGGTGGGGGAAGACTCTGGACAGACCTGGTAAGCCCAAACGGGTGGTGCGGGTAAATTGGGAACGTCTGGAGGAAGCCCCTGTCTGACAGACCTTCAACTCACACCTCCGGCGGAGCTTTTTGTGCATCCCTGTGGAGGCTGGGGGCATTGAACCTGAGTGGACAATGTTCAAAGTTTCTATTGCTGAAGCTGTGGGAGCTGTGGTCTTAGGGTCTTAGGTGCCTCAAGGGGCGGTAACCCACAAACACCGTGTTGGACACCGGTGGTCAGGGAAGCCGTCCGACTGAAGAAGGAGTCCTTCCGGGATATGTTATCCCAGAGGTCTCCGGAGGCAGTTGCAAGGTACCGAGGGGCCTGAAGGGCTGCAGCCTCAGCCGTGAAAGAGGCAAAGCAGCGGGTGTGGGAGAAGTTCGGAGAAGACATGGAGAAGGACTTTCGGTCGGCACCAAGGCGCAAAACCGTTCGCCACCTCAGGAGGGGGAAGCGGGGAACCGCTGATGCGCCCTCTTTGTTAGAGGCAGAGCTGGAGGATGACAGGGGATTGTCGTCCATTTCCCTGGTGGAGGTCACTGAGGTAGTCAAACAACTCCACAGTGGCAAAGCCCCAGGGATTGATTGAAAGCTCTGGGTGTGGAGGGGCTGTCTTGGTTGACAAGCCTACTCAACATTGTGTGGAAGTCTGGGACAGTGCCAAAGGAGTGGCAGACCGGGGTGGTGGTTCCCCTGTTCAAAAAGGGGGACCATAGGGTGTGTACC
The DNA here is from genome assembly GCA_023631565.1 of Gymnocephalus cernua. Classification (NCBI taxonomy): domain Eukaryota; kingdom Metazoa; phylum Chordata; class Actinopteri; order Perciformes; family Percidae; genus Gymnocephalus; species Gymnocephalus cernua. Next base: position 24,127,052 of record CM042438.1, on the reverse strand, counting down.
AATTACAGGGGTATCACACTGCTCAGCCTCCCTGGTAAAGCCTACTCCAAGGTGGGTGCTGGAAAGGAGGGTTCGGCCGATAGTCAAACCTCGGGTTGAAGAGGAACAATGCGGATTCCGTCCTGGTCGTGGAACAACGGATCAGATCTTTACTCTCGCAAGGATCCTGGAGGCAGCCTGGGAGTATGCCCATCCAGTCTACATGTGTTTTGTAGATCTGGAGAAGACATATGACCGGGTCCCCCGGGAGACATTGTGGGAGGTGCTGCGGGAGTATGGGGTGAGGGGGTCCCTTCTCAGGGCCATCCAATCTCTGTATGACCAAAGCGAGAGCTGTGTCCGGGTTCTCGGCAGTAAGTCGGACACATTCCAGGTGAAGGTTGGCCTCTGCCAGGGCTGCGCTTTGTCACCAATCCTGTTCGTAGTATTTATTTATGGACAGGATATCGAGGCGTAGTCATGGTGGGGAGGGGTTGCAGTTCGGTGGGCTGGGAATCTCATCGCTGCTCTTTACAGATGGTGTGGTCCTGATGGCATCATCGGCCTGTGACCTTCAGCACTCACTGGATCGGTTTGCAGCCGAGTGTGAAGCGGCTGGGATGAGGATCAGCACCTCTAAATCTGAGGCCATGGTTCTCAGCAGGAAACCGATGGAGTGCCTTCTCCAGGTAGGGAATGAGTCCTTACCCCAAGTGAAGGAGTTTAAGTACCTTAGGGTCTTGTTCGCGAGTGAGGGGACAATGGAGCGGGAGATTGGTCGGAGAATCGGCGCAGCGGGGGCGGTATTACATTCAGTTTATCGCACCATTGTGACAAAAAGAGAGCTGAGCCAGAAGGCAAAGCTCTCGATCTACCGGTCAGTTTTCGTTCCTACCTCACCTATGGTCATGACCAAAAGAACGAGATCCAGGGTACAAGCGGCCAAAATGGGTTTCCTCAGGAGGGTGGCTGGCGTCTCCCTTAGAGATAGGGTGAGAAGCTCAGTCATCCGTGAGGAGCTCGGAGTACAGCCGCTGCTCCTTCACGTCAAAAGGAGCCAGTTGAGGTGGTTCGGGCATCTGGTAAGAATGCCCCCTGGGCGCCTCCCTAGGGAGGTGTTCCAGGCACGTCCAGCTGGGAGGAGACCTCAGGGAAGACCCAGGACTAGGTGGAGGGATTACATCTCCAACCTGGCTTGGGAACGCCTCGGGATCCCCCAGTCAGAGCTGGTTAATGTGGCTCGGGAAAGGGAAGTTTGGGGTCCCCTGCTGGAGCTGCTCCCCCCGCGACCCGACCACGGATAAGTGGACGACGATGGATGGATGGATGGATGGATGGACCAGACTAGACAGACAATATGGATAAGTTAAACGTTCTTCAATAGGACGCCATGATACCAAAATCTCTGGATTCGACCATATAGCAAGTGAGTGCAAAACAAAGCTCCAAGAGTACCACTCAAAATTGGGCAAATTGACACCTCCTGATAACCAAGTCTTTGAAGAGTAGATGCTTTGATTCTAGGTTTTTTTCTGTTCCATAGATATGAGCTAATGATTGAATGTAGCTTCTTCCAGTAACCACCCGGTGGAGCTAGGCAGGCAGGAGAATGTTAAGTTTGAGGATTTATTTACAAAAAATAAAGATGTCCTGAACACAGCAGGCAAAAAACAAATCCAGAACGTAGAATAAAACAAAAGATCAAACTGGAAAACAGAAACAACCGGGTAGACTCCACAAGAAAACGCAGGCAGTACTCACAGCAACAGAATACATGGCAACAGAATAAAATGATACAACAAAAGACAAGGGAAACACAGAGACTAAATACACAGGGTAATGAGGTAACAGGGAACAGGTGACACTTAGGCTGGGGAACAGGTGAAAGACATCAGACAATCAAACAGGCGGGAAAAACACAAGACAGGAAGTAAAACTAGACAAACTAGGGAGAAAAACCAGACTTCAAAATAAAACAGGAAACAGAACATAAACAGAACACAGGACCCCCCCTCTCAAGGGACGTCTCCCAGACGGCCCAAAAAAAAAGACACTGGGGTGGTCTCAGGGGTGCTGGAGACCAGCAAAGTCACTGGGGGGGTCTCAGGGGCGCCGGAGACCGGCAAAGTTACAGGGGCAGTTTCAGGGGTCATCTCAGGGGCGCCTGAGACCGGCAAAGTCTTGGGGGAAAAGGTCATAGCCAGTTCAGGGAGGCTGGACGCCAGCCAGGGTTCCGGGGAGTTGCTAGATAGCCGGGAATCTGGGAGGCTGCTAGCTAGCCGAGACACTAAGAGGCTGCTTGCCAGCCAGGGAACAGGGAGGTTGGACGTCAGCCAGGGCTCTGGGAGGCTGTTAACCAGCCGGGATTCTGGGGGGTTGTCAACCAGCCGGGATTCTGCTGCTAGCCCCCCAGAATCTGACTCTCGGGGGCCACTATATGGTCGGGACTCTGACTCTGGGGGAGCACTACACGGCCGGGACTCAAGGAACTCTGGGGGGCCGCTACACGGCCGGGACTCCAGGAACTCTGGGGGGCCGCTACACGGCCGGGACTCAAGGGACTCAAGGGGGCTGCTACACAGCCAGGATTCAGGGGACCCGGAGGCCAGCAAAGCCTCCAGGGCAGTCTCTGAGGAGCTGGCCAGAGTCTCTGGGGTACTGACCAGTGGCAAAGTCTCTGGCATGCTGAGCAGTGGCAAAGTCTCTGGGGTACTGACCAGTGGCAAAGTCTCTGGGGTGCTGACCAGTGGCCAAATCTCTGGGGTGCTGACCAGTGGCCAAGTCTCTGGGGGGCTGGTCAGCGTAGACTCTGGTGACACGGTCAGCGTAGACTCTGGTGAAACGGTCAGCATAGACTCTGGTAGAATGGTCAGCGTAGACTCTGGGAGAAAGGTCAGCGTAGACTCTGGGAGAACGGTCAGCGTAGACTCTGGAAGATCAGTCCTCGACGACTCAGGGCAAGCGATCATCGAAGCCTATGGGCGAGTGGTTATCGAAGCCTCTGGGCGAGCGGTCGAAGACTCTAGAAGGCGATATGTCGGCCGAGACTCTGGATGCCTGGACGTCAGCGGAGGTTCACAGGTCAGCTCAGGCTCAGGTACAGTGGTCACCTCGAGCTCAGGTACACAGTTCAGCTCAGGTTCAGGTACACAGTTCAGCTCAGACTCAGGTACACAGTTCAGCTCAGGCTCAGGTTCACAGTTCAGCTCAGGCTCAGGTACACCGGTCAGCTCAGGCTCAGATACACAGGTCAGCTCAGGCTCAGATACACAGTTCAGCTCAGGCTCAGATACACAGTTCAGCTCAGGCTCAGATACACAGGTCAGCTCAGGCTCTGGTCCACTGAACAGCTCGGGCTCTGGGCTGAAGAGAGGTTGAAGCGGGGAATGGCATTGACCCATGTCGACAAGACGTGGTCTTCTCTTGCGACCTCCATGGCTCCCAGGAAAAATCGTCAGGCGAGTACCCTCAAAAGATTGCTGGTGGTCTGGCGGGTTTTCTGACCAGGTAGCAGTTGGGCAGTCAACAAAAAGTTCAGGAGGAGCAGACAAGAGAGCAGGCTGAGTCAGGAATAGAGCTCCTGTAGCCAGGAAGCTAACAGGCCGAGTAACAGGTAGACTGGTGGGTGCTTGCTGGCCTTCTGGAAGGCTGGTTTGCAGAGGCTCTGGGGGTTTGAGAGGCTTGGAGACAGGAAGGCTGAATTCCTGCTCAATAGCCTGCCAGCGAACCTCCATAAGGTGCCTAGCAAAGGTGGGATCCTCCTCATGCATAGATTGATAAAACTCAATCATAAGCTCACCATCAGAATCCACCGGTGAACGTGAGGCTCAAAAACTGCTGGGTCCATCTTAGGTTGGATCATTCTGTCAGGATGGCTGCGAGGCTTGGACCCAAATGCAGGGATCAGGACCTTTTGTCAATCGTGACAAAAGGTCTATTTCCAGTGACTCCCAAAACGAAAATATATGACCGTTCTATTTACTGCTGCATAGTGGCAGTTTTTAATAAGTGACCGTAACATGTGCCAGTTTTAATTATGTGACAGTTCTATTTAGTCTATATCCACGATGTTCCGCAGGAAATTCCGCCAGATGTCTTTCATTTCGTCCGTTTACCTTCCGCTTTCTTTGTGTTGGCATTTTAAACTCCGGTGGATTTATGAGGACTATAGTTAACTGCTCCTCAGATCTCTGCAGGGTAAATCCAGACAGCTAGCTAGACTATCTGTCCAATCTGAGTTTCTGTTGCAAGACTAAAACAACCTTAGAACGTACATGTTACACCAAAACAAGTTCCTTCCTGAGACTATTTTGCAGAGGCACTGTTGCTCCGTGCGGCGCTGAGCGCCGCCCAAGACGATTGTAATTGGTTTAAAGAAATGTCAATAAACCAGAGCACTTCTTTCTCCCATCCCAGAATGCTGTGTGTGGGGCTGTCCGTCAAAAAAGTCAAAAACCCCGGTCTTCTGAGTAAAAGTCCAATTGTTTGACTCACCCACTACCCCAACCCCCCTCCTGCACTTCATCTGATGAAGTAGCTCTGTTAAAGTACTTCCTAATTTGTATTTAGTCCTGTGGCTCCGCAGTGGAGCGGTTGCCTGCCAATCGGAAGGTTGAGGTTCGATCCCCGGCCCTGCAGTCCCATGTCGAAGTGTCCTTGGGCAAGACCAGGGCTCAACATAAAAAAAAATTCCCACTGGCCCCCAGGGCCAGTAGATCAGAGTTTTGCTGGCCCCTTCTAAATTTTTACTGGCCCTGAAAGAAATATCGTAGGTGTGATTGGCAAAGGACAAAAAAGCAGGAAAATATACGCCGCACCTACCATGAAGCTTCAGAAAATGGTTATAACCCAGCTAGTCACTGTCACTGTATGTTGTGCCATTAGCAGTAAAGCTAGACCATCAACTACATTTTTCCAAGGGCCAGAATTTTTTTAAGCTGACACTCCGGCCGGACTTTCAAATAAATAAAATAAAATGTATTTATACCTAATAAGCATATTCTTGTTTGATATTTCACTTGCTTACTAAATTAATGCTATATTTTTTTACATGTATTAGTGTAAGCAAACTCCTAAAAAAACATGGACAATCCATAACAATAACTAGATGGGCTACTTAACTAGAAATATTCCCCAGATTAGGGGGCAGTTCACTGAGTGATGATTAAAGTCTTTGATTACTGAAACGTTGTTGTAGTATGCAGCGTCCTGATTGGTGGGAAATGCTTGCAGAAAGAAAGGTCTGTTGTCAGGTAAAAATGTCACAGTCAAAGAGCCTGAAGTGAAAAGTTGATGTGGAAAACATCAGCTTTAATGATGAATGGACTGATAAGCAGGCTACCATTCATCATGTATGCCTCATTTGAAATAAGACAATGCTGTTGCAAAAGAATACAACCGGCATCATCATCAAGAATGAAGAACGCGGACATAACGAGCACGTAATTCACGTGCATATTAAGTAGCCACATGTATATGTTTTGGTCTTATGATACATCCACAGGTTACTGCTCCGGCGGAGAGGATGGTTCGTTAAGACAGCAGCTAAGTTTACAAGAGTTTGTCCAAAGTTCAAGATAAACAATTAGACTACAAACTGACATCTTTCATTTTAGCTTGTTAGTAAAGAGTCGCTAATTGCAGAGTAGAGCTGTGTTTGCACAGCAAGTGGACAGCGCAGACAAAGCAGACTGAAACACGTTGATGCCTGTAGAACAGGTAGGTGGGTATATTGATAAATTGACTTTTTAATCATGGAGGTTTTATTGTAGGCTACTTACAGTAACGACTGTAGCGTTAGTTCATCTGTGCCAGCGGCAGTAGGCTAAATAATCCTCGGTATCGTTTCCAGTCAGTTAGGCCTACATGTGCTGCGTGAAGTAACGCACACACCTCGGCTCTGGTGTGTTTGTGTGTGTGTGTGTGTGTGTGTGAGAGTGTGTGTGCGCTGCGCGGACATCGCTGTTCACAATCCCGTCTATCTTCTAAAATGGAACGCTTGTATCCAAATGAATTGTGTTTGAAGCTGCGTGGCATTTTGTTGGTTTGGCTGGTCGGCTTTTGTTGGAAATTGCCGGCAAACGAAACCGTCGGCCTACATGCCGTGATCGCCTTTCTCCACCCAAGTGTAGCTACTGTGTTTTCCACTAATAATGCCCTCTTTCTCACATTAGCTTCATAGTTCTTTGACATTTTAACTAATGTTATAAATTACCTGAGGTGAAAATGTGAAATGTTAGTTAACATTCACAAGCTTCGCGCCACTCTGTATGACGTTTGCTGATGCAGCAGACAGAGCCACTGTCACTGGCCCGTGCGGGCCAGTAACTGGCCAATCAACTAGCCCGACACACTCTTTTACTGGCCCCGGGCCATCGGGCCATTGCTTATGTCTAGCCCTGGCAAGACACTGAACCCTGAGTTGCCCCCGATGCTGTGCATCGGAGTGTAAATGTGTGTGAATGTTTATCTGATGAGCAGGTGGCACCTTGTACGGCAGCCTCAGCCAGTGTATGAATGTGTGTGAATGGTGGATGGTTCCTGTACTATGTTAAAGCGCTTTGAGTAGTCGTTAAAATGACTAGAAAAGCGCTATATAAATACAGTCCATTTACTTAAGTAAAGGATCAGAATACTTCTTCACTCACTGCAGCAGTCAAACCCAGCCCACAGTCTCCAGTGTACTAGTCTATATCGACGGCGTTTCATTTACAGGATTGTTCAGGTGCCGCTGGAAGTTCCGCCAGATATCCCTCACCTTCTACTTCTTTGTGTTGGCATTTCAAACTCCGGTGGATTTATGAGGACTATGGTTAACTGCTCCTCAGATCTCTGCAGGGTAAATCCAGACCAGATCTGTCCAATCTGAGTTTTCTCTCGCACAATAAACGTTTGAACGAGAAACAGTTCCTTCCCAAGGCTATTTTGCCGCTCCGTGCAGCGTGCAGATGGTCCAAGGTCTTCTGGACCAAGGTGAAAAAATGCTGTTGTCCTTTTAACTAATGAAGCAGAGTCTTTGGTGCCGAGATGAAGAGTGTCATTTTATAGATGAAGGCAAGTGCCCGTGCATAAAGCTGCAAATAGGATTCAAGAGTGTTCATTTGCGAGCACATCTACCGTCGCCCCAACCATGATGAAAGTTTCCAGCTATAACGAGGCCTTTCACTGCCCAAGACGATTGTGATTGGTTTAAAGAAATGCCAATAAACCAGAGAACATTTTTCTCCCATCCCAGAATGGTGTTTGGTGTTTTACGCCCCTAACGTCGTCTTCCAGGCAGCGCTGCCTGGAAGGCACTAGGATTAGGCAATGGTTAGGGTTAGGTGCCTTGAAGTCGACGGTCGCAGCGCTGCCTTGAAGTCGACGTTGGGGGCTTAAAACACCATCAAGCTCCCAAAATGCTATGTGGACTAGTCGGACCGTCCTCCACAGCGCTGTGGAGGGTCTGGCAATGCAAGACTACCAGTGTTCCAGCATTCTCCAGCTCTCAGCACAAGTGATTCTTCTTGTCAGCCTACCATCTTCGCCTGCTACGCCAAGGCACTGGCAGGTTAGGTTTGGGTTAAAACAATTAAAATGGTTGAAATGTAGAAATTGAAACAGTGAGTCGGTTCCAAAGGCACTGGCAGGGTTAGGTGCCTTGAAGTCAACGGTCGCTGCGCTGCCTGGAAGGAGATGTTGGGGGCTTAAAACACCATCAAGCATCTCTGGCTGCATCTTGGATACAAACAGGCTTCTTTCTATGTAACTCCCCTGAGGAGCGAAAGAGGCTTGAAGAAAGCATAACATGTACAGTTCTATTTAGCACACTGCATACTGAGTGTAAAACGTGACTTGGAGAGCCACACTTTTTTTTTTCATCTGAAAGAATTCTACTTTCTTGAGGTCAAATATTTTAAGATGGTTTATTAGAAGTGGAGTTATCTTATCTACCTCAACTGTTTATGAACTTTTCTTTTATATCTGTGTAGCTGAGGAGCTTATGAAGGTCATTATCAGTTCAGTTACAGCTCCCTGGCTTCTCTTATACATTCATTAAGTCCTCCTGTGTTGATCTTACAGGTGGGAACATCCTCTCCTCACAGCCAAAGAAGATTAAGTGGAGGCATTACAGTGTGCAGTCAAAGCATTAGTGAGAGTTGCTAGGTGCACTAAAACTAGCCGTCGCAGTCTGGCCGGAGTGCTAAAGTCTGTGAAATCAAGCTCCGACAGATTGAAACTCATTCAGCCATTATGCATTCACCGTTAATTGGTTTCAACATTGCGACTGGGATCTGTTTTACAGCAGTATCGTGTTTCACACAGTCACGACTTGCTTCAGGATGCTTCCATATTTTAAAACAAGTTGGTGAAACAGCCTCCAGGGATGATTTTCATTGGGATTACAAAAAAGAAAGTCCCTCTTTCTCTTTCAGAAATAGCTCCGGTATAATCCCTCTATCTGCACAAAGGTGATATCAGCTGCTGCAGGATTAACTGTCACACGGTGGGCAGGGGTTGAGGGAAACCTGGATTCCTCCTGGTCAGTGAATTTTAAAATCCACATTCTCATTACTAGATCACCTGTTGTTCAAAATTCCAAAAACACATATACTTAAGACATTACGCGACATAATTCCACATTACTTTATCATAGTTTCCACGTATTCAAATTATTGTAACTGCCTTAGAAATGGAGCATTTAATACCCTTATGCACACATGTATTGTGTATATATGGAGATCAAGTTATTAACATGCATTTTTGAATATATTTGCAAGTTATTGTGCAATATATTGAATGTATTGTAAGTATGAAGAGTATATGTTGTACTCATATATACCTTTTAATAATAATTCTAAAAATGATAACATGAATAGATAGTTAAATTAAGTTCAGTCATTATATTTATGAACACCAGTAATACTATCTTTCTTGAATACAAATTTCAATATTTTCATGTGTTGACCAAACATCTCATCTCAAGGTTTGGAGCTTTCAATCATTAAACATGATCTTCATTATCATCTTTATTAGCAGATAAGGTTTGCCTGGTTGTTATGGAATAGACTGTTTGCTAAACCCAGTGTGTTTATCTGCTCGAATGTAGACTGCAAACGTTAGCATGTCTGGCTAACAAGCTTACTACCTACTTCAAAGGCCTCAGTCTTTTAGCATGATGTCATGTATATGTTGGCAACAGGTGTATGAATAGGGTCGTTCGCGACTATGGGGGATATATTTATTCATAATTCAAATTGAAAGTCCAAAGAGAAAACGAAAAGAGATCAAATTAAAAATAGTATTATTTTACTACGCTACTAACAATAATCGTGCCATAGGTCAATTTGAAAAAGAGAAAGGAAACTGAAAAAGCAAAAATGCAAAGCTTAAATATAAATGCTCAAACTGAAATCGCAATGGGAATAAGAAAAGAGAAACATCAAATATGAAAGTCAAAATGTGAAATGGAAAAGCTTAAATGGAAATACTTAAAGGGATATTTCACCGCTGGAAAGCTGAATATATCTTTAAATTGGGTCACTTATGTAGCAGAAATGTGAATTTGTTTTTAAATTGGTGCCTTCTAGGCAGAGAAAAGCCAGAAAATGTGTTTTTGGCTCATATGGATGAAAGACACCAAATCCCAGAATGCACTTCGCTTCGCTGCTTTGAGTCCACTCCCAAGCCACGTCTACCGCTTGACAGACAGACAGAGGCATTCAACTCAACTCAATGTGTTTTATTGTTATTTTAACCGTATACACGAAACAACGTTTCATCATGGCTCAAGTGGTGTTACACATTTAAAATATATAAAAATGACATTGTATAAAAACGACATACGAAACAGGCTACCTTTAGTGCACACACACATTATAGGCTCCGTAAAGTTCAGCTAAGCATACTAGCATTAGGCTTGGTGGGCTGTAAACACCGAGTATAAACACAGCCATGAATTAGCGTGGAATGTCGAATGGTCGCCATGTAACAAACTCCAGTGGTTAGCAGTTAGTTGGATACAAATCACATTTCTGCACCAGTCAGCGTTAACACAACCCACCTTCATACAGAGTATCTCTAGCTCGGATCGTTGGAGGGCTAGCAGGCCTGGTAGCTGGACAATCCGGTACGCTGTTCTTCAGCCATGTTTCCACGAAAACAAAAAACACAGTCTCTGAACTCGTATTGGAAGTTTCGTTGAAGTTGGATGTAATCCAGTTTGTTGTTTAATGAACGGACACTTGCAAGCAGTATTGATGGGACAGGTAGCGTTATCTTCCCACCTAGCCGATGAGGAGGTCCCCTACTCGGCTCGGGGCATCGAGCGAGACCACTGGTCTCCGTGCTGGTCTCCGTGCTGGTCTCCGTGCAGGCGAAGCTCACGTAGTGTGTCGATTGTTCCCTTTGTAATAACATTTCCTGCATGTTCTCCGATCTGTACCGATGTATCCCGGTGGTACACATGTGCGGTAGTTTGAATGCACATCATTTTGTAAAAGTTTGCTGCTGAGAAGAGAGATCCCTGTTTAGCGAAGATTCAAGATGGCTGACATTTCGGTTTTTTTCCGGCTGAGATCGGCTCGCTTCGGGTGATGGGCGGGTTGAAAACATGCGTAAGTAGCTCCTACTACTGGCTGTAGTCAAGGGGGCAGGCTTCTCTCCTCAGAGCGAAGCCACGATGGTGCCATTTTATGCTAACGCTATCCATCACCCCCTGTTAGCATTCCATTGACTGCCATTCATTTTGGCGTCACTTTGACAGCCAATAACTTTACATCGGAAGCGTTTAAAGACTTCATTTGTCCATTGTTTATTTCTAAAGAAACACCACAATGTATAAAAGGCTCCATTACCTTGTACTTCATGTTATGGCTCCGTAGCAGACGTTTTTATAAAAATAGGCTAACGATTGTGTCACAACCACGCGACTTACTGTCGCATAGTAGAGGAATTACTGTATAGAACAGGAGAAGCTCACAGGCAGTTTGGACTTACATTAGCTATTTAGTTTAATTACTAATGTTAACTAGCATTTTAGTTAGCAATAATTAGCCTGTGCCTATGTTATCTCCTTACATATACCTACGCTCTCCATCTCTGCAAGATTGGGAATGATTGAGATTTCTCTTGGCACAGCTACCAGAAGACTTACAACTTGCAGACACGTTTCTCATGTCACATCTACGGCGGGAAGCTCAGTTTGCAGCTGCGCAGTAACGCTCAGTAACGCTCAACCATCACCGGAAAAGTGCTTCTAATAGACTTCAGTTGTCTCCGTCAAAAACAGCGGAGTCACTGGGTCCATTTTATATTCTGTCTTTGGCTTAGTCCTTTGCCTCTGGCCAAAAAATCTTCCGATGACGCAAAAATCGTCATTTTACATCATCTGAAGATTTTTTCCAGACCCCACAATGCAGAGATCTCCCGTCTCAGGGGGACATGAGGGAGGGACGCATGATCATTCAGAAATACTACCAGGTTTCTGATACAAAGCTGAATGCTAAATTGGTGAAGTATCCTTTTAAATTCTAAAAATTTTAGAATTTGCACTTTGATTTTCAATTTTATCTTTTGAATTTCACACTTGGCAATTGCCTTTTGACATTTTAAGATTCGTTTTCCATTTGGATTTAGCGTTTGGCATTTCAAAAGCGTTAGTAAATAAGGAGGCGTGGCCCAAAGGCTGGTGGGAGGGTCTGAAATGGAACAGGTGCAGAGGCACCTTAAAGACAGCAGGGGGAGCTGACTGCTGGGCAGCACACTGTCTGCAACCAGCAACAACAGAGCAAGTTGAGGGAGCAGGGCTGTAGGGAGGACTGTTATTTATCAGGCAATGGCTTCATCTTGATGGTCAACGTGTTCTTACATGTCTGCTCATGTGGCCTCACACACAAAATCACCAGCACTAAAATGGAGCATTAAGAACTCCACCTCAACAATTCCCCCAAGAGCAAGCATTTGGTGCTACAGCTGCGAGGCAGAAACCTCAGGCAGACCCTGGCTCTTGGTGTTACATCAGCATGTCATATAGCAAGCCAGTCTTAGGCCAACTGGACAAAGGCAAACGTCAGGAGAGGGTTTTGTAGATCTAAATGAACACTGCAGTTATGAGAACTTGTCCTTTGACATAAACCACGGCAAAAGCAGAGGTGAGTGACCTCTCAGCAGATCACCATGAAAGCCGTGGAACTTCTTCTCACGACAATATATTCTGTAGACTGCAATCATGATTTTCTATTTGTCCTGTTTGAACTGATTGGGAACAGGTCCAAACAGGGTCAGAAATTGATCTGAACAGAATTAAGATTCTGTAACAATGTATTACATCAGCCTGTTCTCATGAACCATTCATTCAAAAAGTTACGAAAAGTTAAGCACTGTAATTCAAGTATTCCACATTTATTTTGCTGTATACACCACAGCACCACTGCTGTGGGATAAGAACACGGCTGGCCGCGTAGGAAAGTGAACTTTTTCCTAATCTTAACTAGTCGTTTTGGTGCCTAATCTTAATTTTCGTCGCGTCAAAATGCTCATATTTTGTGGACTAAATTTAACCGTAATTTCCGCCGAAACGAGCGGCAGCTCGCCGTGCTCTATACCCGGCTGAGAGTCACTTATTTCGGCTAAACACATCTACTAACTGATACGACAACAACTAGCAACTGGACATGGAGCTCGTACCCAGCCAGCGTCACGTGACCAGCCGGCGGTCTCCTAATTTTGTAGGATATCATACGTTTTGGTGTGCATACATTTTCGTACAACATCATACGGACCCGTTCATAAGAATGCATTGATTGCATTAATACGTTAGTTGAATGTGCGATTAGGAGATCATTTGTGACCCAAAAGAGATAAACATAGGGGCTGCACAATTAATCACAATTTTAACGAAATCGCAAAATGGACTAATGCAATATCCAAATCGCAGGGGTGCGCCACATTTATGTCCAACTCTGAAATTCTGAATTAAGCATTGTGGTGTTGCAGAGACGTCCCAGCCTACAAATCATAGCCTACTGATTAAAGAAAAAACTATTTTTTTGGTACAGATCCTCGAATAAATCACACTATAATCTTTTGAATTTTTTAAATTGTATTATTTTTCAATGAAAATGCAAATAATGATTCATACTGCATTCCCTACACTATCGTGAATCAGATCACAATTGCAATTAGATATTTTGCAGCCCTAATAAACATGCAATGATACATGCGCAAATGTGCCTGAGTATTTTGTAACATATTTGTTCCAGTGTGTGTTAGGGTTGAAGTTCAGGGCATGTGGTACGTGATACCACATTCAGAGACATAGTAGTATGGCTATTTGTGAACAACTCTGTTTAAATGATTCTGCTCTTTATTGAACGCTCAAGTCTCAAGTATCTTTGCTGGAGATGCAGGTGAGGTGCAGGCCAACGCTGCTGCCATTGTATTTCCTGAAAAGACAAATATCCAGTTACATGTCCAGCTTATTCATGGATTTTCCACGTCATAGAGCTTGGGTCAAATGAAGCAGTGGAAAACGCTCTGACAGGTATCATTCATGATTTTTTTTTGTAACTATCACCACCTTGCATGACAGAGTAGTTCATTCAGTTGAATAATTTGTACCATGAAATAAAATTAGATTGGTGTAAGCGTTTTGTTTCCGTGTTTTTCAGGATCAATAGCTGGCAGGAATAAGCATGAACGTAAGCTGTATCCTGGCAACACAATTGCAGTGACGCAATCTATGAACTGGATGCAGGTCCTTGAAAGCACCATAGCTGTGTTTGTTTGGCGATTGAATTTGGCTTATTGCTGGCTGCAGGAGCGCACTGGGATGCAGAGAGCAGACCGCGAGCACTTCAGCTCGGTATTAAAGTTTTTCTCTGACAGTGATACCTGCAGGACTTAAAATGTAAATACTGAAGAACCGTGCGAAAGAGCTCTCCTATGAATTACCGTAAGGTTCTTCAGTATAAAATATATCTCTCGGAGACAGCTTGAGGTGTTCTGATGTGTGGAGAGAGAGCAGGGAGTGGTAGAAAGCAGAATTTTGTTCTGTTGTCCGGTGGGGAAAAAAACATCCGTTGGCAAGTTTTGAATTGGCCCAGTGAGTGGAATGCAACTCATTTGTTTTTAAAGGCACAAGACATTAGTGTTGGCTAAAACTCACCTGAGGGGTTCAATAAGGATTTGGATTTATTTTGAATGTTGTTAACCAAAATATCAAAAACGAAAAAATCTGACTGAAACTTGAAACACACTTTGCAATGTTAATACTTTATTGCTATTTTATTTGATTGCTCACTTTACCTATTGATAAGGACTCTGGGCCACAATTAGCAGCTCATTTGCAATGTATTTTCCATGTTTTTCCAAAACCTTTTGTAGTCAAATTTGTATTTCTTTTACTACATTCTCTAAGCATACGCACGGGAATGGCAAGAACTCTATTCAAGCCATAATTCAAACTCCTGGCAGGGCAGTAACAGGCTCATTTATCTGAAGTACACTTTCTTTTTTTAATAAAAAAGCAAAGGGATTTTGTCTTTTTTTCTGTTACTTGAGGAGTAGGGACACATTGTATATATGGTAAAGAGAGCTATTTGTATTCCATGCAAGATAGCCATTTGTAATTCATGCAAGTGTCATACAAGTTCAATGTGTCTGTACCTTAAAAGTATTCTACTTTTTAAATTGAAGTATATATTTTTTGAAATTCATTTGGAATTTTTCAAATGTACGTTGTTGATTTTCTTTGATAGACATTGACAGGCTATATGACGAAATTTAGACCTTATGAGGTTCAGGCCTTTGCTGGAAAGACATTTTAGTATCTGGAACTCTTTGATTGAATACACCTGGTCTACAGAATAAGTATTATGCTGGCATGAATGGTACATTCAATCTGTAATTGTGATGTGAGGTAGGAAGGGTGGACCCAAATGCAGAGGCAAGGAGGCAGGCAAAAGGAGAGTCTGAAGTGAGGGTTTAATAAAACAAAACAGTATTACCCAAACTCAAATTGTCCAAAAGGAACGTGCGGCAGAAAAACCAAAAGGAATCCAAAATGAGGCAGGCAAACACAGGAATACAAAAGTAGACAATCCAAAGCTCAGGGAATCAGGAACGTGGGCACAGACGGGGTACAAGGAGACAAACTCACGGGGACAAAACCAAAATGATCTTACGAAGAACAAAGGAAACTCAGAAGCTAAATAAACTAGGTAATGAGGAAACAAGAGGCAGGTGACACAAGGGCTGGGGAACAGGTGGAAGACATCAGGTAATCACAAGGGCGGGAAGGCACAGAAAGTAAAACTAGACATGACAAGACAGAGAACCAGACTTTCACAATAAAACAGGAAACTGAACAACATGCAAAACAGGGAACAGAACTGTACACAAATAATATACACAGGCACAGGAACACAACAGGAACAACACACAAAAATAGCAGACAACAGAAATAGAACAAAATACATAGCCAAAAACCGAAACCATAACAGTAATTCCTGTTATGAACTTTATATGTTTTCTTTCTTTCAGTAAGTATATAGTAATATATTTGTCAGGCAGGGCTGTTTTTATTGCCATCCTGTGAATTCCTGTATTTAAACACCTGTGTGTCCCTCAGTGGTGAATGACATTGAGAACGGCAAAAAGCCGAAACACCCCCATCAATAAATAATGAAATAAACTGATTGGGCATGGCTCCTGTCGTTTAAGAGTGTGAGACTTTATCTAAAGCAGATCCCTAAGCTTTATCCTACTTCAATAAAGGTCAAACAGGTCTGATGACGCTCTCCTTTGGGGAGTCAAGCTCCACATACAGTGCGGGATGTCTTTCTGGAATACTGAAATGAAGGTTAGTTTTCTGGGCCGCTGTTTCCCACAGTGACCATTCGCCTGGGGAAGAGGAGATGGAGGATGCGACGAAACACGACCGCTGCACGGTTACGCAAGACCAGAGAAAGTGCAACAGCAGCATTGAACCCTGGCTCGGAGGAGGGGAAGCGCCAACAGAATACAAAACACATAGGAGAGGGAGAGAAGGGAAACAGAGAGAATGAGAGGAGGCGGGGGTAATTCAATCACATCAGCGTCCTCATTCACAGGACAGAGAGACAGAGTTATGAACAACTAACGAAATAAGCAAAAGCTGAGTCAGATATTTGTCCCTGTCTCGCTCTCGGTGAAACAACAGAGGTGAGACAGGTAGAGGCATGAAGGTGTGGGCAGAGAGAACACCAGAGACATAGCAGGACAGGCTAACACAGAGCTGGCTTCTTTGCTACAGTAACTCCTCCCCTCCTGCAGGTCAAAGGGTTACGAGTATAAACAAGATTTTAAAAACTCTCCAGTACAACTTCCCATCCACCCTTATTATGTCCCTATGAGCTGAGAAGTGCATGCATGATCTCACATACACTCTATCAGACCTTGAACACACAACTCTCAAATCCTCAACTTCCAGGCGGTGCTATCATCCAAACAACACTCCAACTTAATTTTAGAAAGTCATGACATTATTTATACTCGTCTCCATAGAGCCAAAGTCCTGATGAGCTGTACCTCAACATAATCTCTCACTGAGGGGTTTCTTTCTAATAAAGTTAAATGTGTCCCTTGGTTTTACTATGTGTATTCTAAGATAATGAGTATCTACTATAACACTTGCTTTTGCTCCTTACTAATGGTACCATCGGTTGGGGTTTACCTCCTCTGTGTCCCATCTTTTGGGACAATGTGTCTGACTCCAATAAAAGGCCTATATATCCCCACGCATTCATTAAATTGGTAATACGTTGATCCTAAACAAGAGCCAAATAAGACGATAAGATAAAAGTCAAATACATGTGTTTAATCAGTCAAGCATCGGTGTTTTAATACACAGATTGGTGGGATCACAAAGCACGCAGAGACTAAGTTTCCCTAGCAACAGACAAAAAGCCAGAGCCGGGCCACGTATCTCTAGACTGTCAGACCTCGTGAGCCCCGTTCTTTCCTTTCCCTAAAATCTTATACCCCCCGGCCCCCCCATCGCTCTGGGCCGTTGTCTTCTTGTCCCGCAACGGGACTGTTATCTTCACACAACACATGCCTCATTTGCTGTTCCTGTTTCATTTGTTATTATTACTCAATGTACTTTGCTTGTGACTCATGCCCTTTAACTACTCTATAGTATGGCTTGAGCTAAACCATCTGTGTCAGAGGTTCCTTTGTTCGGGGAACCACCGTCTCTACGACAACACGCAACTCTGTGCAATAAGCATACACCAAAACACACTTGGTCAGATAAATATAATAAGAATGTAAAAGGTTTCCATAAGACCTTTTACATTCTTATTATATTTATCTGCAAATAGTAAGAACATTATTCTACACATCATACATGAACACTTTTCTTTTACTTTTTGACTGTTAAACTCTTTATAGATAATACCCATGGTTATGTTATAGGGCTTTGCTATAGAGTCTTAGCAATTTGTGTTAGTACAAGTGTTGTCAGGGTTGTGAGGCTATGACCAAAATGCAGAAAGGAGAGGAGTGTGCAGCAGTTAGAAATAATAATTTAATGAGAACACAAAGAGACTTACAAACTGGTAAGCAGAAAAGGTAATCCAGAGAATTCAGGAACAAAGATGTACATGGGGAAAAACTCCAGGGGTCCGTTTCAGAAAGCAGGTTTAGTGAAAACTCTGAGTTTGTTAACCCTGAGATGAGGGAAACTCTGGGTTTTCTGTTTCAGAAAGGGAGGTTAATCAAACCTGAGAGAGAGGGGGTAACTCCAGCCCGTTTCAGAAAGAGAGGTAACTTAACCTCAGAGTCAGTTACTATGGTAACTGAGCCTGTGAACCTAACCTGGTCGGGAGCAGGTTTTCTTCAAGAAACCTCAAGTGTCTCTCAGTCTCCTCCCTCTGACACAGCGCTCTTTCATTTCCTCATTCATTCATTCAGTCTGTATCAGGCTCATTTCAGTGCAGTTTGTTATCTGCATGAATAAAAAAACAGGGTTGGTTTATTAACCATGTTAGGAAGACTATAAAACGTTTTTTTCCTCAAAACATGGCATTTCCTTTTGTCGACGATCCCGTTGATGAAGAAGCTGTGTTACTTCTCAGGGAGTTAAACATATGTCTGGAGATGATATTGAGGCCCCGACTATAGATGTATTTTCATTTCCAGATAATTACCTATTTGAGCGGTATTGTTTTTCTTCCCAGTTTATCAGTTATGTAGCCTACATAACCTTATCTGTCCTCATATTACTAACGTCATTCATCATGGACATGCTCTACATCCCAGCATTATGGTTTTTTGCAAACGGCAGTTTTCTTACAACATTGGTGATGCGGAGCATATTAGTAAAGCGGCTGTAAAGCAATGCGCCGTCAGAAGAATGCAACTCGCTCTGAAACGTGTTTTAAACGTTTGTGTAGAGTTCCCTGAACACAAACCAGTAAGAGACATTAAAAAAAAAAGTTTTATTAATCATAATTCTGTTAATGATGGTGCTGCAACCTCAGAATGGGATTAATAGTAGTTTACTTCTTTGCCCGCAGGATTTCACCTAAAGGAAATGATAGGTGTAGCCTACTACCATTCCAGTTTTCACCAGTAGGCTAATATTATAGGTTACCTGTGATTAAATATGAAATTAATACAATATATTAGAGCTTACGCCTTGACTCGAGCAATTTTCTCGCTCACCAATTCTCGCTATTTTGCAGCAGCCATGTTGCTTTTTTGAACTAAATACATGTTCAAACTCACTGTTTGTGTGCATGAGTATTTCCGCCGACCCGTTTGTTTGTGGTTGATACCATGGTGAATCGTAGTATCATGGCTCCATTCATGCTGCCTTTTTATAGTGGTGGTGCACGCGCTTAACTCTGAGTGAACTGAGCGAACCTACTCTGAGTTGATTGAACCAACTCATATCAGCTGTTCTGGAACCGAAAACTCAGAGTTTCCCATCTCAGGATAGATCAACTCAGACATCAGGGTTAGACTCAGAGTTTCCTTCCTGAAACAGACCCCTGGAAAAAAAACCACAGCTTGACAGAACTCCTCCAAAAAGACAGACGACAAATGACAATCCACCAATAACAGACACAGAAAGCACAGAGACTAAATACACAAGTAAACGAGGGATAACAAGGGGCAGGTGACACAAGGGCAGGTGAACAGGTGAAAGACATCAGACAATCACAAAGGCGGGAAAACCAAAAGACAGGAGAGACTTCAAAAATAAAACAGGAAACGGGAAAACCAACAGAAAACATGAAACCAACTAAACAAAGAAACTTGACACAGAGACTAGTGTCAATGATATATAGGGCCCGAGCACCGACAGCGGCAAAACTGATCAAGTCTGGTGAAAATGTATGTATTTTAAGGGTTTCGGGAATAGGTGCGCAAAACTGGCTTGCTAGCGCCCCCTACAAAGTTAAAAGAATTGAGCCCCTGCAGAACGTTTAACATAGACTCACGAAACTTGGTACACATATGTAGCATGTCAAGACGTACAGAAACCATACCCGAAACCCAACAGGAAGTCCACCATTTTGAATTGAAAGTTCGAAATTAGTGCGATTTTGGCCATTTCCACATGTTGTACTTTAACGAACACCTCCTAGAGATTTCATCCGATCAACTTCAAATTTGGTCTGTGTCATCTTAAGACCTTACAGATGAAAAGTTGTTAAAAGAAAAACTTTTCGTCATAGGGCATGGCCGTGGCAGGGCGGCCATTTTGTGCATTTCGCCATCGAAACAAGAAGTGGGTGTAACTCAAGTGTACATTGTCCAATTGGCTTGAAACTTTTCAGGATTCATAAGAGTCCAACCCTGAGGACATATTTACTCAAAGTCATAGCGCCCCCTAGTGGCAACAGGAAGTAGGCCTAAAAGTCAAGGTGCTATACTTTAACAAACTCCTACAGATTTCCTCTGATAGACTTCAAATTTGGTCTGTACCATCTCAACATCTTAAAGATGAAAAGTTGTTAAAAGAAAAACTTTTCGTCAAACGGTGTGGGCGTGGCGTGGCGGCCATTTTGAGCATCCATCGATGAACGAAGAAGTTGTTATAACGTTAGTGTACTTAGTCATTCCCGCCCAAAACTTCTCACGTTTGACAAGGGTCCAGGCCTGAGGATACCTACAGGCCAAAATTTACATTTGGTCACAGCGCCCCCCGCTGGCAACACGAAATCTGCCTTATATGACGAACATCATCCGATTTTCATGAAACTGATAATGTGTGGTCTATATGTGATAGTGAACCACCCCCTATACTTAAACCACGCCCACGCATTCAGGCCACGCCCCCTTTCACAACTAATGAACTGTACGACGTAGAGTCTTGTGTGAGGTGTCGTTGAACTCAGCAGGGAGTTCCCTTTTCATTGCTGACGATTTGCAGTGACGCGAGGGCCCGTCCATCGCTGCTTGCAGCTTTAATTTGAATGAAGTTTTTTTGCCTTCTGGAACAGAACCTGGAAGCTCAGGTTTCACTTTGGCTCTTAATGTTCAAGATTCAAATACTTACTATTCACATAGAAGATCAACAAGAAGAGAGAGAGACTTTCACTGTCTTTCATTCATACTTGCAACTGTGTCCCTTCACTGGACACCCCTGGAACCATAAGTACAATATCCCCACCCAAAACATCTAGAGCCAGAGACTTTGAACGCAGTAGACTGCTATGCCTCCTCTTCCAGTATGATATAAAACATGTGCTGTGAATGGAAATTGTAATTCCCCTGTTGCCATTCTCATTGTGCATTTAATTTGTCCAACCTGCTGTGACTGCTTCTCCTCTCCTTCATTGATATGCCCCTGTATGATATCTTGGCAATAACATTTATCTATAAATTATTCCTTTTAATCAGACACACAACTTTCAACTTTGTATTTGCAGCAGCCTCCACCTTGTGTTCACCACATAATCATTTCTGCACTCTTTGGAAAATCGACTGCAATGTCCTGATCACCTTGTGAAAAAGTAGGCATAACATCTTAATCTGGAGCTTTAGCGTAAGGAGGATACAAATGTGGTGAGCTGAGAGCACACACTGGCCATGTCAACAGAATACATGATGCCTAAATAACTAAGGGCCACAGTGGCTGATTAGGAAGCTGACCATCCTTGAAACCTCTCTGTCTCACATTTCTCGTCTAAAATCCATCATGGCATACATTGTCTCAGGAAATTGTTTCCGCTCCGAGCGCTTATGTGGTCCCTTTAGGATTATGTCGTTTTTGATTTTCCTGTTCGGGGAGCGCTGGTTACACAGGCCAGCTGTCCCTTCAATGAGCAACCAAACTTAGTCCAGCGAGACCACCGACTGTGAGTCATCCCCAGCCTTTGGACTTAATCAAAAACATCCTACAGCTCTCTCTTCTGTAAGGTGTGACGAAGTATGGCTGATGTCTGGCTGAGATGGGGGACCTCAGATTGTCAGATTTTGTGTGTGTGTGTGTGTGTGTGTGTGTGTGTGTGTGTGTGTGTGTGTGTGTGTGTGTGTGTGTGTGTGTGTGTGTGTGTGTGTGTGTGTGTGTGTGTGTCAGAAAAAAACACCATATATTTGTTGTACTGCACGTTGCTGCAGCTCCTTTTTTCACCATGTGTGTTGAGCTCTCTGTTTTAGCATCTCACTTCTGTTCCATCTTTGTTGGGAGTCAAACATACGCAGTAGCTAGGTAAGTACTGCTAGCCAGTCAGAAGCTGAGTATGAGTGCCATGCTAACAGCTAGGTGAACATTATAACATGTGTTACAAAGTGACGCACGTTTGTCTCTGAAGTAAAGGCTGGAATACAATAGAGCTGTTTGGAGCAGTTTGTGAACAGTGTTTTCTGTTGGAGATGATAAGTCCCTTTGGAGTGGACTTTGGGCTTTTTCACTTTGTAAACCTATAACGTGCACAAAAAGATATATAACACAATAAAGGAAATGGAAAAAAACTAAAAGCATAATATGAGCACTTTAAGGAGAAGTGGGTACCATGTTTCCCAGTCATTCTTATGAAAGTTGTAAAGTCTCCACGCTGGCTGACTTCTTCTAAGCTCCAAGCACACATTAAGTTTAAGTTTAAGTTTATTTCATTCATATAGCACTTTAAAAGCAAGTTTGCACCAAAGTGCTTCATGAAGACAAAATGTATACCAGCATAAAGCACACATAATATGACGCTATTCAGATAGAAACAACAAGTTTAAATTCAAGATATCGCATAAAAAGATTATATATATATATATATAATAATTATAATATAAATAAATATAAAAATAAAATATAATATATATACAACCCCAAATCAGAAAAAGTTGGGACAGTATGGAAAACACAAATAAAAAAAAAAGAAAGTAGTGATTTCTAAATGTACTTTGACTTGAATTTCATTGCAGACAATGTGAACACAAAATATTTCATGTTTTGTCTGGTCAACTTAATTTCATTTGTAAATATACATCCTTTCCTGTCATTCAGACCTGCAACACATTCCAAAAAAGGTTGGGACAAGAGCAATTTAGGGCTAGTAATCAGGTAAATTGGTTAAATAATGATATGATTTGAAACAGGTGATGTCAACAGGTGATTGTAATTATGATTTGGTACAAAAGCAGCATCCAAGAAAGGTCTAGTCCTTTAGGAGCAAAGATGGGCCGAGGATCGACAGTTTGCCAACAAATACATGAGAAAATTATTGAAATTTTAAAAACAATGTTCCTCAAAGAAAGATAGGAAGGCATTTGCTTATTTCACCTTCAACAGTGCATAACAATTAAAAGATTCAAGGAATGAGGAGGATTTTCAGTGTGGACAAGGGCGCAAGCCTAAGCTGAACAACTGGCGGCACTGCATCAAGAATTGTCATTCATCTATAAGCGATATCACCACATGGGCTCAGGACTACTTTGGCAAACCTTTGTCAAGTACCACTATACATAGTTACAGCCACAAATGCCAGTTAAAACTGTACTGTGCCAAAGCCCTATGTTAACAGTGTCCAGAAGCGCCGTCGACTTCTCTGGGCTCGGAGGCATCTGGGATGGACCATCACACAGTGGAAACGTGTACTGTGGTCAGATGAATCAGTATTTCAGGTATTTTTTGGGAGAAATGGACGCTGTGTGTTCCAGACCAAAGAAGAAAAGGATCATCCAGACTGTTATCAGCAACAAGTCCAAAAGCCAGGGTCTGTCATGGTATGCGGTTGTGTCAGTGCCCTTGGCAAAGGTAACTTGCACTTCTATGATGGCACCATTAACCAGGAAGAGGATATGGGTACTTGACTGGCCTGCCTGCAGTCCCGACCTGTCTCCAATAGAGAATGTGTAGCGCATTTTGAAGCGCAAAATGCGACAACGAAGACCCCGTACTGTTGCCCACCTTAAGACTTGTTTGCAGCAAGAATGGGACAAAATTACACCTGAAACACTTCATCACTTGGTGTCTTCAGTCCCTAAACATCTTTTAAGTGTTGTGAAAAGGAATGGCAATATTAAAAGATGGTAAATGCTTTACTGTTCCAACTTTTTTTGAAATGTGTTGCAACAACCAAAATAGGAATTTTGTTTTTTTGAAAAAAAAAACAATACAAATCATGAGGAACACATTAAATTATGTGCTGTTGTATTGTCTGCAATGAAATACAAGTCAAAGTGCATTATATTATATATATATATATATATACATATACACATCCACACATACATAAACATATATATGCATACATACACACCCACATACATAAAATAGAAGGAAAGAACACCAATAAATCACAATTAAAATGTTAATTAAAATTAAATTATGTTAAAAACACCCTTCCATTTAACCCGAGGAATGGGGCTCCATAAGCGGATAGAAATCTGCCGTTTCTCCCTCCTAGTCTCCGGTCAAATACCCGGGAAAAATCCCACTAAAACAGCCTTCAATTTAACCCGGACAAGAGGAGGGAGAAACGACAGACCTCTATCCGCTTATGGATCCCCATTCCTCGGGTTAAATGGAAGGGTGTCGTGGTGGGATTTTTCCCGAGTATTTGACCAGAGAAGTAGAGGGAGAAACGGCAGATTTCTATCCGCTTATGTATCGCCATTACTCGGGTTAAATGGAAGGGTGTCGTGGTGGGATTTTTCCCAAGTATTTGACTGGAGACGAGGAGGGAGAAACAGCAGATTTCTATCTGCTTATGGAGCCCCATTCCCCGGTTTAAATGGAAGGGTGTCTTAGGCAACAACAAAAACAAATCCATAAAAAAAAATTAAACAAAATCGAGAAAACAAAAAAAAATCTCGGGGAAACAAACTTTGTTATATCGAGATAACGAATTAATAAGTCGTTATCACGAGATAACAGTGCATAAAAAAAGAAAGAAATTGATGGCCGTTCTCGGCTTCCGTAAATTCTCCAGTTGTGTAATTTTACCACTCAGATTCCTGAATGATGTTTGACAACCTCTGGTCCGTCTGGTTTTATTTTCTAAAAAAGCTTGTAAAACATCAACCATGTTGTCCACAGTCAATCTATGGACATCATTCTTTTCAGGAAAATCTGGGCTATTAGAATATGTGTGCTGCAGTGAGGTCACTTGAATATTAAACCATTTTGTAGGACCTTAAAGATAAATAAATAAATAAAACGGAAACAGGAATCTCACAGATATGTATTGATATGACACACAGATCAATAAAACCTAAGCCAATCTCCTGTCTAAATCACTTCTCATATGTATTAGGAGTCAAACTGTGAAGAAATTAACATTATAACTTATACAGTTGACAAAATATCTACATTTTTTCAAAAAAAGTCCAAACGCTTTTGCCCTCATGACATGCACTTATGAATATAATATATACAATAATCAAAATAATAATGTCATATTTATTTATATAACACTCACAGTTCTGCTACATATATATATATATATATTTGGAGTCACCCAGTGAAAAAATAAACATAATTAACATTATAAGACATATAAACGACAAGCTATTTACATTTCTCCATAAAAGGCCCAACTGTATCCAAAAAATCAAAACAGTGAGGCTCCCTCTTCTCTGTAGAACGGGTTACAAAGCGAATAGACGATCTTTGTAGTCAAAGAACACCTTTCGTTCACTTCGTTGCATCGTTGCTGGCTTGTAGTGAGCCATCACAGCCATTCTCTATCGTAGAAGATCTCTGCTCTCGAAAGACCGGTTTCCATTGGTTTGCAGACAATAACAAAGCCCCAATGCATTCTGGGAAACCAGAGCACGGAAGCAAACGCCGATCAGCGGAGAAATACGGCCGGAAAATCATAAATTATGGACATAACGTTTATCGATCTTGGATGTAAGAGTTTGGATTTATTGCTCAACCACCCCGAAAAAAGGCACAAGTTCCAGGCTGGATACAAAACCTCCCGTGAAGGCTAGAAGGACAGCAAAGAGACGCTCGTTAGCGTTAGCTTGTTGGCTGCTACGGACAGAAAAAAGTAAGATGATCGATCTTATGGTTATTAAATGATTAAAATATGATTAAAAGGTGCCATTGCGTAGTCGTCCACGACGCCGTAGGTATCTGAGGGTTGCAGAAGAGAGTGCACTAACATAATCTAGCCTAACCCTAAGAATGCCAGTCAAATCTCAAATGATGGAAATCAATGTGAAAAACGCTGCTTCCAAAACGATTCAATTAAATTTTCAGTTCTATTTTATTTATAGTGTCAAATCACAACAGGAGTTATCTCAAGACACTTTACAGATAGACGCTCCATTAAATAGATAGATGGATAGAAAATCCATAAAAAAAACATCTCGAGAAAACAAACTTTGTTATATCGAGATAACGAATTAATACCGTAAAACTTCAAATAATAGCCGAGTCCCAAATAGACGCCTGTCTCTTTTAAACGCCTGGTGTGACAACAGATTTGGGTAGATAAAGGTCGGTCTCAAATAGAGGCCTGGTCTGTTTTTTTTTTGTTTTTTTTTTCTTCGTGTCGGGTTGTATTTGATCTTTTAAAACCCGTCAGATCGTTTGTTCTATGTTTTGATTTGATTTCACGTGACAGACGCAATCGTTCATAAACGACTCATCACTATGGCAACATAACAAACAGGTTAACGAACCTTCTTTTAGTCTTCAGTTTTTCTTAATTCTCTCAATACCACCATGGAGACAAAAAGAAAAAAGTATGATTTGACATTTAAGCTGACAGTTGTCAAATTTGCCGAACAAAATTCGTGAGAAGCAGCGGCGAGACATGCATAACACACCGTTGCCATGCAAAAGCAGAGCGTTGCTATGGACGCAGTTCTGTTCACTCTGGAGGACAGCTATCAATCAATCCGCTGAAAGAAGTCGGATAATTTATCAGCTGTGGCAAAAAGTGGAGAAACGCCGTCGAGCAACTTCTGTCCTCCAAGTCAAGCAATGACAGCAGATCTGGTGAGCGCATATCGCATATATACGGTCTATGATCGCTACGCAGGGACAACAACGCTAATTAGTTAGCTTACATTGCACGTTTAGGTGTGTTAACATGCAGCGGCTGTGCAAAAAGGAAACGAGATGAATGAGGACATGAAGCCATTTACCTCGTCTCACTTCACCGTCAACAGAAATGTTCAGTTTAATGTGAATACGAGCAGCCAAAAGCCCGCTAGGTTACTACAACGCGTCAGCTAATGTCATGTCAATTCCTGCAGTGATTAAAACAGCAGCTGGGTCATTTGTCCACCACGGCAGCACCCCATAATGTATACGGCTACTACCACAGCCCGTAAGGTGGTGGTGAGTAATAGATGAAGGGTTGCATTAGCTTAACAGATACGGAGTTTACGTTGGACGCATGGACTTCAGGCTGATTCAAGACCACTCCGCTTCGCGTCGGGGTCCTGATCACCCTGTCGGGGTTGTATTCGCTATAACAACCGCCTCGCTCTACATTATCCCTTACATAATACGAATTAAAAAATATATATATATAATGTGGTAACCTCCTATTGTCAATTAAAGGCCTGTCTCTTATAGACGCCTGTCTCAAATACAAGCCGGTCCATTTCGGCGATTTGGGTAAATAGAAGCCCGGGCTATTATTTGAAGTTTTACGGTAAGTCGTTATCACGAAATAACAGTGCACAAAAAAGAAAGAAATCCATGGCCGTTCTCGGCTTCCGTAAGAATTAGCTCAACAAACAAATAATATTTGCATACTAGTAGTGGACAGATTCATTTGCATTTTTTTTTCTGCCCAATTTCTGGAAATGTTCAAATTTGTGCTACAGTAGGATGGAAACTTGGCCAGAAACTATTTTGTTTACATTACATTTCAACAAAGCACAGACTGATGTCTTACCAAACCCTATATTATTCAACGTATGTGCCATTCTATAGGGGAAGAATATGATGAAGATAATAAAATTCATTTTCACACTATCTTTCATAAAGACCACTAGTTCTATGAATTAGGATGCTTTATCACAGCATAACCAAAACTAATAGATATAAGAGGCAATACTGTGCAGAAAGTACAGCATTTTCTCCACTGAGTCAATAGTCCCATAGGAACATTAACAGGGATATGGATATGCTATTGTTTGCCTATGTGCTATTGTATGACCTCTCTTCATCTTGATCAAAACCCACAATGTGGCGCAGTAAATTATACACACAGCATGGTGCGCCATTATTCTACAGTAGCCTATGTTGTGACACACACACACACACACACACACACACGCACACGCACACGCACACACACACACACACACACACACACACACACACACACACACACACACACACACACACACACGTCCTGGCTATGTGTTTTACTGAGAGAGAGAGAGAGAGAGAGAGAGAGAGAGAGAGAGAGAGAGAGAGAGAGAGAGAGAGAGTGGGAGAGAAGAGAGTAGGAGGAGGGCTTTGTGAAACGTCGCTGCCAATAGGCGCAGTGCTTTCTAATCAAACCCTTACCACGTAATCCCATCGAAACCGTCCCCCCGTTTAAATCCACTCCTCTCGCACTCGCCACTTAAACACACTGTCCTCCGCCGTAAGCCCGTCCCGACCCGGCCCCTGGAGGAGAGGAAACGTCAGCAGCACCAGCTCCGCACCGCGGCACCATCACTGCTGCCTCTCGCCTGCACGGTAACATGGTCTGCAGGGCTCGGCTGCTGTAGCCAAGGGCCACATAGTCAGTCAGCCAGCCAGTCAGTTTATGTGTGTGAGTTTGCAGTAAGAAGCAGCAGTAGTAAGCAGACGGAGAACAACACTAGGCTATATCAGAGGCACCGGAGAAAGGCGTCCAGAGCAAGCCGAGCATCCCTGCATCTCTACGCAGCTGTCCTGCACACCGGCCCCGCTGAACCGGAGCAGGGACACCCTCCACCCCACCACAGACACTACCTCGGCTTTATCGGGTAAGGAAGAGGGTCTACATTCGTACACATCGCAGATGATTAGCCTAGCTTAATTATTGTTTTCCGTAATGCTATCGCTGGTGTAATGAATTCGGCGTCTGGAAAAGCAACGCAGATACTTTTGTTTACCCACGGGACACGGTGGATATTTCGGCTGTGTTGTGACAACAAACCGCCTAAAATAGCATGAGGCTACCGGTATGTGACCTGAAAACATTCCCGTATACCCCTGCAGTTTGTTTGATTGCGTTAGCCTGAAACAGATATGTTTTGTGTGCATTCAACTCAAGTTGATCATCTTCGGAGTGCTTCCATCGAGTTAATCACTCAAATAAAAGGACGAAAAACCTCGTTTGTAGGTAACAGCCAATAGGATGAGAGAGGTATCGGCCTGCCATTTTTTTTATGAATGATCTTGACAAGAGGCAAGGATGTATATGCGCATGATGGTGCTCTGGATCTTCCAGCTCTCCTCTGTTTTACAGCCCTGAGGTGCATTCCTCTCCTTGAAAGAGAGAATTAGAAAGAGATTGAATTGCATCCTCTTATTTGCTTCCTTATTTCTACTATACTGAGCATTGCCTAGCTGTAATATGCCTGTTGAGACCGCATAGTATGTGTGTGATGAAATACACAGACTATACTGTATATCACAGGACAAAACTGTTTCCTCATAAAGCAAGGTTTTATATTAAGGTATTATGTAAGGTATTATATAGCCATATTCCCAATAGGCTGTTGAATTGTGAATTTTGTATTTCAGTAGTAGGCTAGGCTACGTAAAGATTTCAAGTAAATATCTTACTTTTATTTTATAGTGGCTGCATATGCTACCCTTGCTGTTTCTTAACCTATAGAATAGGATTAATATCAGTTATCAGTTATTTTCTCTACTGTGATTCTCAGGTTGGGGACCTTACATCTCACTGCTTTGTAATAGATTGATAGCCGTACTTACCAACAAGTGTGGTTATAATGCAGCTTGTGATCGGCTCAGTCAGCCTACGTCCTTGTGTAGCTACAATCTCTGCATCTCATGTACAGTATCATGTAAAACATGATTTGGCATTTCATCCATATTGGAAATCTCTGGCTGATTGACAGTAGTGTGGACTAAATCAATCAAATAAGAGGCAGGGGCCCAGTTGCCCACGGTGTATATAACATGTCATCTTTAATAAGCATCTGTCACTTAGGTGTTTAGGACCTCTGCTCTCCCTTTCCTTGAGATAACGAGCCACTTCATGGCTGATTCAGGCCCTGCTATGCTACACTTTGATATGATACATTTGTCTCTACGTTGCTGAATAACCACTTCAGATTTGACTGATTCCTGAAATCTTGTGCCACCTGACCCATCCGCTCAGGAACATTCAGAGGAGTCACAAGAGTGGCAGTTGTAGGGTCGAGAGGCACTGTGGTCACTCGGTAATTTTCATTTAGGGTGGCTAATAACCAAAAGAATGATGAGAGGTCCGATAATGCGGCTGCCATCGGCTTTGACCCCGGGGTTAGGCCAGGTCGCCATTGTAAATGAGAACCTGTTTTCAACGGCCTACCTGGTTAAATAAAAGGTTAAATAAAAATAATGAGAAGGTGGTGCGCAGTGGAGGAACAGCCCTAACAAATTAATTGTGTATTTGGGGGATCGCGTCTTTAAGGAAACCTGCTCAACTCAATTTGCTCGGGATGTGAGAAGGGCCGGAAACCTGCTGCTGATGTTATGGGTTGGGTAGGAGCAGTGCTTAGCTTGCATGTGCTAATGCTAGTCTGGTTGTTACATAAGAAGATAAATGTGTGCTGGAGCACTACTTTCTTTCGCCTGCACACACACACACACACACACACACACACACACACACACACACACACACACACACACACACACACACACACACACACACACACACACACACACACTGAGCAAATGATAGATGTTGTAGTTAAGGTGTGTTTCAATGAGGCAGGTGTTTTGCAGTGCAGAAAGAAAGGGAAATGGTTTCATTATCATCTTTAAAAAAAAAAATCTTTATTAAACATTGTGAACTGACAGACATTCAGCAGGTCATGGACATTCTTATCCTACAGTTACAGTATTTTTTCTAGCCTTGTCGAAGACCTAGGTGCAAGTATTTGGTGGGGGTTTTAGGGATTCCTCCTTCAGGAAATGGTATGTTTTTCAGTAAAAAATAAAATGCAATTTCACATAATTTTGATCATTATTGCTACCATATCTGTGTCTAAAATGTTGGAAAAGCTATACAAAATTTAAAGACAAAACTTGCTAAAGAAGTCTAACCTGACTCCGCCAGATGGATTGCTTCGCATTTGCTCAGCATATCCATCTGGGAACTTTCTGTTGGAGAATGTTTGGGAAGGGGCGAAAATACTGGTTAGCTGATTGGATAAACTATCTGTCTTTCACCACCTATGTTGGTGATAGAAGGACCAAATCAACCAATCAGATCAACGAAGTGTATGACGTACCAACAGAGAGCAACGACAAAGCCAGGCTACCCCTGCTGCTGCAGGAAAAGATTAGCTCGTTAGCTCAGCAAGCAAGCAACATGTCGGTAAAGGATATTTGCCATTTGTGTAACGGGAATTTAGGAATAACAGGCACCATTTCAGGTTCCCGGTCCATATTCCAAAAGAAGGATCCAAGAGAAAAAAAGCATTAGCGAGCAGCTAGCAGAATCAGGGCTACCGCTGTCTGAAAATGTGTCTAGATCAGGTCGGATATGCATGCGTTGCTTCCGCTTGCTGAGCCTCGTGAGACCATCCTGATCTCGCGAGCTCCTCGTTGCATCACACCTAAACCCACCTCAAAACCAACGCTGATTGGTCGGTCGTTTGGTGAATGGCTCCAAATTTTCTCTGCCTCAAGATGCCAGACTGATCTGCGAGTGGAAAACTGGAGCTCGCGAGATCAGGATGGTCTTACAAGGCTAAAAGAAGTCCACTTGGGACTAACTACTGGCAGTATCTCAGTCAGTAGGGAGTTGGGTTAGGAACCGGAAGGTCGCGGATCAAGTCCCTGTACGGACCAAAGTACAGAGGTGGACTGGTAGCTGGAGAGGTGCCAGTTCACCTCCTGGGCTCTTGAGCAAGGCACCGAACCCCCCTCAAACTGCTCAGGGCTCCTGTTCTGCAGTCGCAGCCCATTCATTCACTCTCCACAGTCACTCTCCATTAGTGCAACTATATAACAACAGAGTGTAAATTGTAATTTTCCTATTCAATAAAGAGTATAAATCATTATTATTAAAATTTCAATATTACTGCCGGCTTTCACAAGAACAGTCTAGTGTTGCTCATATAGGTGACCTTGCTCTCATACGCTGCTAGAAATTCTCGACAAGATGCCCCAGACCACATGTATGCATGGAATTCATAAGTACACGGCCGGAAAGTCACTTTGAATTAAGGGTTCTGTCTTGCCTCGTGAACCCAGGTCAGTGGTGGATCATGGGATAAAGAAACACACAGCCTCAGCCTCTTGGAGCTCTTTCTTTTCTTCCAGAGAGACAAGTAAAACCTTTGAAAGCTATGAGACCTCGGTGGAGCCGGAGCATCCTCCAGGCATTGGGTCGGGTTAACTCCCCCCCCCCCCCCCCCCCCCACCTGCAGAGGCCTGCTGTGTGTACTTCTTCTGGCACCATGATGGATGTGGAAGGCCAGTGGAATTTTCTCGGAAGACAACTCTTAAGGGCTTTATGGAAAAAAGAGATCATAATCATTACGAGAATAGCAAAGAGATGGACATAAAGGCTCAGTGCAAAATGGCTCTGCGGGCTGGTGGTAACACAGTAATGGGGAGGAAATGGTTATTTACCCTTTATGAGAGTCATGTTACGTGTTACCTTTAGTAATTTGTGGTTATTAGCAATTAGCAAATGCCACTTTCCCATTATCACCATGATGATATGCTGTGAGGTAGTGAACACAAGACACTGGCTTCACCAAAACAGACAGCAGTTAGAATGTATAGAACAAACAATGTTTACTTTTTTTCTGACATGCAACCTTTTTTAGTCGTGCCAAACATGACAGTGTTGGAAGTAGCACAACGTTGTTATATTGCAGCAGATTTGATATATTTAACAGAAAAATGAGTACCAAAATTAGTTTGTAAAAATAAAAAAAAACAATCTCAGTCATTTATTGAAAGTTTAAGACCTAAAAACTCAATATTTTTTTAACATTTAAAGGAATACGCCACCGTTTGTTGAAATAGGGCTTATCACGGTCTCCTCTAGATGTGATAGGTGGGCAAATGCATTTTTTTGTCTCAGTGGATGCATTGCCCCTTTAATGAACTACAGCAACCATAACTCATATAACTAGGATACAGTTGCATATTACATCTTTATCATGAAACTAGGGAGAATCAGAGACTGAAAGAGCTCTGAAAGGAAGAACCATATGTCCATGCATTGTAAGCCTTCTCTCTAATGTGGCTGTGTTTTCATATGTCACGAGGTCTGTGTTTCCCATGCACGCTGCCGGCCCCATAACCTGCCCTGATCCTGGTGGAAGAGGGGCGTCTCCTGCCCGTCACATCCATTATAATAAAGTCTGCAGCTGCAGCTGCTCTGCTGGAGGTGGATGGAGCCTCGACCAAAGATGCTACCAATCAATCCCAATGTGACGCTTCATGTCGCTTAGAGCACAGCCGGTGATGAGTTGATTCATCCTTATCCTTGTATCAATCAACTTGGAGGATGGCGGTTGTTGCTGCTCAGCCCTGTTGTTAATGGACTGCAGTTGCTTGCTTTTTAACGAGTATGAACAAATCAGATATTCAACTTTAGCAACATGATTGTTTTTAAAATCCCTTGTTGTAGGGAGGTCTAGCTTCACTGTCTCTAGTGAATCCAATCAAAAGACACTGGTCTGGAATAATCTGACAGAATGGGTATGTGATTCCTCCTTTTGTCTTCCAATAACAGCATAAAGAAAAACTAATTAAATAGGAACAGGAAAGCACCGCAAAAAAGCAGCGGGTTAAAACAATTAACGAACAAAGGATAAAAGAAATCACATTGAAGCAAATGAGAAAAATATGTTTTGAGTGGAGATTTCGAATAGATGACAGTAATTCTGCTAGTTCACCTCTTGCCATTAGGAGACTGAAAGGGCAGCCAATTACTCCCAGAGCCCGGCATGTGGTTAAGCTAATCAAGTCAGGGGGGAGAAAAGTGCGTGTGAATGTGTGTACCTTAGAAGAAAAGGGCCAACAGCTCTCAACTAATAAGGTGTGGTAGACACGCTCGCCGCACACTCCACCGATACTTCTGTTGAGATCATATCGCTTCTTAACATCAGTTTTCTCAGCATCTCTCCCACCCCATTATAAGATCTCCTGCTGCCCTCTTCAATTTGCCTTTAATCTTCTTTCATTACATTGTTTAGTTCATCTTGTCTCTCTCTGTTCAATTCAAAAGACTAAAGTCTAAATAGTTTAATTAGTCCCTTATGAAGCCATATAGTAGGCATTTCAAGAGTAGAATATGTTCTCGTGGCTCTTCTCAATGGTTTCCCTCTTGATTTAGATGGCTCCCTTACGCCTTTCAAACAAGCCAGAGTCGTAGTCAGGGCGACCCGCGGCAGCAGTCCCCTTTGTTTGTTATGTGTTGTTAGTGATACTATCATATGGTTAACAAGTTTCTTTTTTGTGATATTGGTCTTTTTTACGGCCCCGTTTGGTCTGCAGCAGGATGACCTGATACCGCTGCTCTGCCAAATGAACAAAAAAGGGAGCATGGATAGTCTATCCACCACGATTCATTCAGGGATTGCTCCGGTGCCGCCGGATGGCCATTTTTGTCCGGATGTCCGTCACCTTCCTCTTTCTTTGGGTTGGCATTCTAACCTCCAATTGATTTCTGAGGACTATGGTTAACTGCTCCTCAGATCTCTGCAGGGTAAATCCAGACAGCTAGCTAGACTATCTGTCCAATCTGAGTTTTCTCTTGCACGACTAAGACAACTTTGAATGAGCACGTTCCACCAAAACAACTTCTTCCCAAGGCTATTTTGCAGAGGTACCATTGTTGCGTCCGACGCTCGGCGTCGCCCAAGACAATTGTGATTGGTTTAAAGAAATGCCAATAAACCAGAGCACATTTTTGGACTAGCCAGACACTCCTTTGCAGCGCTGCGGAGGATTCAATTCAATTCAATTTTATTTATAGTATCAAATCATAACAAGAGTTATCTCGAGACACTTTAAAAATAGAGTAGGTCTAGACCACACTCTTTAATTGATTAAAGGAAGGTCTGGCAATGCGAGACTAGGGCATGTGATCATTAGGGTATCGTTAAATCGGTATGTTTCGATACCTGATACCAATACAATGACTTCAATACCCATTTCTGAACGATATTTTTTTTGATACCACTTTTTTAAAGTCTATTTTAACAAAAAGCAATGACAACATTACAATTTACAGTACTAATCCTTTTTTTCAGCTATGTGATGCATACTGTAGTCAAGCCTTTCAAAATACACACACATGAGCCCTGTCTCTGTACGTAATGTAGAGTTTTTTTCTGCGTGCCTCTACAACGTGTAGACAGCCAATCCCCAGCATTATCAGATCCTGGTTAAAGCTATAGTGCGTAGTTTCTGTTGCCCACGAGGAATTTTAAATAATGTTCTAAGCACAGCCATACTGACAAATACAGAGAGTGTTTTGTGAAGCTGATAGTCTTAATTAGCTTTTTATCCACTCATTTGGCAATGGCTTGAATGAAACAGACTTTCATTAATATCAAAAAGTTACGCACTTCAGCTTTGAAGCATGCTGCATGCTTATTACAGTAGCTTTGAAATTTGGCATTGGACGACAAAGTTGTTGTTTTTTTTATACCCATGAATGCAATTCGATCGGTGCCTGAATGTATTGAAGTTCCGTACCCAGCCCTAATAAACATACACATTAACCACAGAAGGTACACA
This sequence comes from Gymnocephalus cernua, assembly GCA_023631565.1. NCBI lineage: Eukaryota > Metazoa > Chordata > Actinopteri > Perciformes > Percidae > Gymnocephalus > Gymnocephalus cernua. The sequence goes on along the minus strand of CM042438.1, from coordinate 24,091,711 downwards.
CAGTGTGTACTGTTGTTTACATGTAGAAGGGGCTCTGATGCTTTCCAGTTCATTGTGCCACTTCCTCTTTGAATCAAGTCCCTTCGATAATTGGGCGAGTGATTTATCAGTGGCTGCCATACATTTATGAAGCTGTTCTCATTTCCTTTTATTTTTGAATCTTTCCATGAGAAGTACTGTGAAGGTTTGTTCATACCGTTGCATTACCGATGGGACTTTTTCTTGGTTCCAATTAAATAAGTTTATTTGGCAACTTAGATCATCGAGAGTCTAATGGTTTAGGACCCCTGCTTTGGATGGCAGTCCCAGTATATATGGCCCAGGATCGTTACAGACATTGCATTTTAGAATTGTTCTTCATACATCTTGCTATACATGACCAGATCTGAGCAATTTTAGAACAGAAACTGGGACATTTTCAAAGAAGCCTGCACAGGTTCAGATAAACTCACTGTAACAGTATCGTGCTACATTACCTTTTGTGAAAATATGGTAAATCCTTGTAAAACGTGTACAGTCTTTTCAAATCATAAGCCTTTGATTAGGAAATCATTTAATAATAACTATTGAATTAGAAGAAAACATTATCAGGGGACAGCTCTCAAAAACAAGTAGTGTGTGAAGATGAACTAAAGTATAATGACAACATTGAGGGTGAACTGAGAAATGGTAGGCTATACAGGTGCAGCCTGGAGTGGCATGAAATCAATGGTTGGAATGCAGACTTAAAAGAGTTTGATATGTTGTGATATGTTTGACACTGACTTGGCAGAGGAGTTATACAAGTTTTATTTAAGGTTTGATGCACATTATTTTATTGATGAACTCTCTGACAACCGAGACACCGAGAGTATCGGGCTGATAGATGAAGCTGCGGTGCGTACATCTTTCATTCTTCTTCATCAAGAAGAGGAAAACGCCTGGGGAGTAAACTACTGACAAGCTAGTCTCGCATTGATATACCTTCCTCCACAGCGCTGCGGAAGAGGGTCTAGCAAGTCCACACAGAATTCTGGGATGGGAGAAAAACGTGCTCTTGTTTATTGGCATTTCAATCGTCTTGGGTGGTGCTAAGTGACAACGGCAACGGTACCGCTGCAAAATAGCCTTGGGAAGGAACTTGTTTGAATGGAATGTGTGTATGTTCAAAGGTTGTTTTAGCCGTGCAACAGAAAACTCAGATCGGAGTTTAGAATGCCAACACAAAGAAAGCGGAAGGAAACGGACATTCAACAAAATGAAAGACATCCGGCGGAATTTCCGGTGGCACCTGAACAATCCCGGAAGTGTAACGTTGTGCATATAGACTACTGACAAGCTAACAACTTAGTGTCATTTCATATATCATTGCAACAGATCCATAGACTTTGAAAGGAACTTACAGTGATTCCAGTAGCTAAAGTCATATCACCAAAGTCATTAAATGATAACCTCGCTTTGAAATGCCATTTTTTAAACAAATTGTTAAAAACAAGATTTAAGACACGGGACAGACTGAACCCCCTCCAGTTTGCTTATGAGGCAATGAGGAAGGATAAAGATGCATTAGCAACCCTGTTAAATTATATTTTGAGGCATCTGGTAGGAAGCAAAAAACACTATTGCTCATCATTGAAAGATTTTTTATTTTATTTTCGTTCGACAGGGACAATGCAATTTGTGTTCAGTTCAAGTATTTCAGCGTGAACGTGATATGCTGCACAGAGAGTTTATTAAGAGTATTTCTGTTATGTTTCTCTAGTTGGGCTTTTACATACAGTGTAGGCTACTTAAAATATACAATTTTTATTTATCATAAAACCACAATTACAACACACTTCAAATATAGAGATACAATAAAATACACATCACACAATATACAATATGAACTGTATTTAGCCACATATAGTCTTTTTTGACAAACAGAGTTTAAGTAAATGGCTCTCGGTCTAGTACACTCTCATCTTCCTCTTCAGGGCTGCGTCCTTTTCCCACTTGTATTTATCTTGTAAACATCTTGCTTCCATCAGGGCGGAGGTTTTGCCTCCCTAAAGGTGACATTACTAGATACATTAGGTTTTTTTATTCCATCAGCTTTTCTTTTTTTTCAGCAAAATATGATTTGGCCTGTTAGCTGTGGATGTGATTTTTGCTGCTTTTTCTGATGGTTTTGGTGACAACTAGTCTGGAGCAACGGCATTTCATTTCCAGGATAATTGGCGGATGTCCCTCACCTTCGGCTCTCTGTGTGTTGCCGTTGTCAAACTCTCGACAAAAAACTTGGAGCAAGCAAGCTACACGTTGAAATTGTCAAGTTTTGAAGAAGATTTAGATCGTGCAACAAGGCAGGCCAGTTTGGTTGTTTCGAGGAATGATTGTAAAGAAAATAACATTTTTTTTTTTACAAAGAATATGTTTATGGCATTTCCTAACTGGGACGATTTGGGACTGAATGGTGGGAATTGCTGTGGATGAAGTACACACGGTGATACACTGGTATGAGCAAATTATGTTTCACCATGTATCCAGCAATGTAAATAGTTGAAGTTACTGTATTGTGTGAACAGTTACCTTCATTTAATTCATTTTCAATGAAATTTAATTATTTGGGTGCAAATGTTCCACCAAAACAAGTTCCTTCCCGAGTGTATTTTGCAGAGTTACTGTCTTTGCCTTCGGAGTTTAGCGCTGCCTAACCCCTATTTTCCACCGGGCGGGTCTGAGCTGCAGTCCGGGCGCGTCGCGACCCCCGTAATGTCATAAAGGCATCCTCTACAACACCATGGACGACGCTCCCGGTGTGGTATGGCGCGTAGCGGAGGACGGAACAAAACCGGAAAGCAGACGGATTGAAGCACAGACGTGGCCAGTGGAAAATTGGGGTAAGATAGTGATTGGTTTAAAGAATTGCAAGCAACCCAAAGCGTTTTTTTCCTCTTATCCTAGAATGTATGGGTAGTGTAGCTAGGGCTGGGCGATATGGAGAAAATCAAATATCACGATATTTTTGACCAAATACTTCTATCAATACCGCAACGATATTGTAATGTTGACTATTGGTGCTTTCACAAAATATTTACACAGTGAGATTTTTGATAAATAATCAACAGTAATGTGGATGTAATGACTAAGTGGGTAAAGGCAAATAATAGAACAGTTACAACAGTCTGGTAAGTTCAGTAAATGACATCACTTTACTGTAATGCAGCCTTTAAAACCAGGAAAAGACAACACTTAGGTCATATGACGATATTACGATATCCAAAATCTAAGACGATACCTAGTCTCATATCACGATATTGGTATAATTTTGATATATTGCCCAGCTCTAAGTGTAGCCAGACCTTACTCCACAGCGCTGTGGAGATGGGTCCGGCAATGTGAGACTAGGTGACAAAGACAACAGGGACGTTGGCGTACTTGTGTACGTACTGTATGTTTGTGTGCATGGATTGTATTTGTTGGCGTTTTTATTTACTACTGTATTCTTTTTGTATTTATTATTATTATTATTATTTATTATTGACTGCTGTCGGCAAGCCAAATTGCCCCTGCGAGACATTAAAGCTTTACTCCAGCAGAGTGTGTGGAATTTTATGGAAGACTGACCACCAGCTGTGTCTCTACCTCGACTCACACAAATATAAACAGAATAGTAGCTGTTGTGCCTGTGTTTTAAAAAAAATTATGATTATATAAGAGTAGAGAAGTATTGTCACGGGGAGGGGAGCGAGAGAAAATGTTCCAGGGGGAAAATTATAGTTTCATACCATGACAGCATCAATTAAGCTCAGCGTTTTCTTCTGCCAGCCTCTCACAGGGCTCTCTGGGCAATAACAGAGGGCCAATCAGGAATAGAAAAATCGATGTGGCGCCGGCTGGCTTGAATGCATTTACAAGCAGCCGTAATGACTGCAGACTCATTTCTCCAGCTGCTGGTGCAAACACATTGCAACCTTTTTCTGTGGAGCTGTGAGCAAAAGGAGCAGTGTTATTCTGTAGAGTCAATTAAATGTGCTGCAGTCTGCCTCTCAGGGCACCAAATGATTACTCTATGATGTGAGCTGCCACGACGCTGACACTTCTCTTTTGACAAAGACAGTTGTTTTACCTTTATACTAGTCTCGCATTGCCAGACCTTCCTCCACAGCGCTGCGGAGGAGGGTCTGGCTAGTCCACACAACATTCCGGAATGGGAGAAAAACATACTCTGGTTTATTGGCATTTCTTTGAACCGATCACAATTGTCTTGGGCGGTGATAAGCGCTGGACGGAGCAGCGGTGACTCTGCAAAATAGCCTCGGGAAGGAACTTGTTTTGGTGGAACATTTGTACATTCAAAAGTTGTTTTAGTTGTGCAACAGAAAACTCAGATTGGACAGATAGTCTAGCTAGCTGTCCGGATTTACCCTACAGAGATCTGAGGAGCAGTTAACCAGAGTCCTCATAAATCAACCGGAGTTTAGAATTCCAACACAAAGACAGAGGAAGGTAACGGACATTCGGCAGAAATCAGGGACATCCAGTGGAATTTCCAGCTGCACCGGAACAATCCGGTGAAACCTAGTCGATATAGACCACCTTCTTACTGAACATGGAACTTGCACCCAATCTCCAAACAAGCCTCACTAGTGTTTGATTATTGTTAGTGTTGCTGCTTCTTACCTGTAACCCCACATGCCAGACATTATATATGTGTACTGTTTTCAGGACACCCTCTTTTTTTTAACAGCTGACTCATTGTGCTCAACTGGATAATACATTGACACATTTAATTCAAACACATTTCCAATGCATTAGGGTTTCATCTTGGGAAACGGGATTCCCAGGAAAACACATGTAACTATTACCCATTTCCTGAGAAATATAATAACGGGAAAAACTAGTTAGGTTCTAGGCATAAACCAAATAGGTTGATACGTAGGCTACAGAATATATGTACCACTATTCACTACAGAAAGGTATAAGTCCTTTACATAAGACATTTACGGCCACCCGCGTGGATGCAATTCAGCAGCATGAGGGTAACTTCCTTTTGCTCACCAAATGTATCTATTGTAGGCTCTGCATTCTAAATTAGGCTAGCGCAACACGATGTCTGCCACCAGCTTTGCGTTGAAATGCTTTAAAAGATTGAACAATGGACATGCAAATTGTGTGCTCTGAACGCTAACAGAGTATGGAAAATGTTCTTAATAGAATGACTTTAAAAATGCCAATTGACTTGCTTTAATGAATTCTGTTTGTTTAAAACATGAAATGTCACATATCACTTCCATGAGGCTGTTCTCGGCAGACAGATCACAGGCAATGGACTTGGCATTTCATATTCCTCGCAGCTACAGAAGTTCCAGCTGCATGCAAAGTTTATGTTATGTTCTTTCTAATGTTGATTCACATATTACATTCTTGTGCTTTAATAGTTATAAAACAACTAAAACAAAAAAAAGTGGACAGGTTGGGAACCCATTTGTTCAAGCATATTTCTCCTTGTTGCATTTAGTGAATTTAGTGAATAGTGATTTGAAATAGGACCAATGCGTTTTGACTGTAGCTGCAGTTCTACCTTAGAAACAAGTCATTTTCCCGGGTTACCAGGGATAGTGTGCTTCTGAAAATGTCTTATTTTTGGGGAAAGTATGAATCCCTGAGCTGCATGTGACAGTTGACTGAAAATCATGCTGAATCTCTTCTGTCAGGCCAGTTGCACTCTGTAGAGCAGGATTCTGAGTGGGTGGTGTGACACAGCTAATTTATTATTTTGCCCTTAGCAAGCAAATCCACTTTTCACTGTGATTCCATTGAAGTGCATTGATTTTGGTCCAACGTTTTGCTGTTATAAATGCTAGTGTACTTGGTTAGGTTTACTGTGTTCCAGTTCAGCCCTCATAGTCTGTTTTATTTCAGTTTTTTTAATTCTATTAACTTACTATGTTACTTGAAAAATATGTTACCCGTGGTCCTGGTATCTGTGTAGCCACGATTAAATGAATAATAATCACTGTTATAGTTTAGCAGCTCCAGAAGTAAACTACTCACAAGTACTGACAGGCTGAATCACTTGTACATTTGTGATGCTTTGCTCTGATCTTTACAGAACTGTCAAAAGAAAGTATATTCCAATTACAATTTTTGTAATCATCCACATTGGTAGAAAAATACAGTATTTCATGATTAAACACAGTTCAGTCCCATTATCCTTCCAGGCGTGGGAGGACCTTGTTTACATGTGTCAGAATCCTGCCTTCATCAAGACAACACAAACACCTTTTTCTCCATGTCTCTTACAGCCCAGGATAAACAGGTTGGCTGTCAGCCTCTGTCCTTCACATATGGCAGATCTATAGCAGAACTTACAGTGCATCGCAATAATATAGACTTGTCTCAATGGATGCCGGGACTGCATTGAAGCTACCACTCCAAGGCAGTGTTCTGGGAAGCTGTTACTCTCCACGTTAAGGTTTTAGTTGTATCACTGTTTTGCCTTACACATAAACTGGGTTGGGGGGTAGGGGGGGCTCGGCTGTGAGCCCCAAGGATACGATAAGGGAGGAGCATAGGAGAGTCTGCGAGCAAAGACGAGAAGTTGTCTAAACGTGTGATCTTTCCACCCAGAGCCAGGACAGTAGTGTACGAGTCACGCCACTGCATTGTGGGATATCTCCATCACACAGCTCATGGGCCTCTGTCGGTGCGACATGATCGCTTGTGAAGGGGAAATTCTGGCTGAGTTGGCAGTTTCTCTTCCTGACAAAAAGGCACGGCTTGCTGGTATTTTTAGACACATTCTCGCTTTTGTTCCATCACCAGCACAGTACATATGAAAGTGAGACAGATATAATGTGGCCAGGCAGTAAGGCGTACTTGTCCAGTATCTCCTCCCCCCCACCCATCTATGAGGCCTGATATTTAAGTTGTTTCTCAAGCTTTCACCACCTGCATCTGCATATCATATGCTGCATGCCTCTGCCTTATTGGGGAATTGAGGGGCCTTTTGGGTCACATACGTATGTTCGAGACATTGTGTTTCCTTTGAGCAAATCTTCCTGGGATAGAAAAAAGTTTGAGTTAGATTAGGGTTGTGAGAATCCCAAGTGGAGGCTAAATACTCTTTATGTAAGTTTAATTGCCTTTGATTATTATGATGACTTTCAGGCTTATCTGCCTTTACTTGATAGGACAGCTGTAGACAGGAAACGAGGTAGAGGGAGGGGGGATGACATGGAATTGAATCGAACCCGGGCCACTGTGGCAAGGACTGTGCATGGGGCGCACGCTCAACCAGGCGAGCCACCAGGGCACACCACTTCTACTATAGTGAAGTCAAGCGTAACACCATGGGGTTAGTTGCGTTTCTCGTGAGACAACGTTGCATTATGTAAAGAGAACAGGATTTAAAATAAGGACGGCAAAAGAGCAACAAAAGACATGCCATGAAAAATAAATATATATTTATTTGACATTCATAATTCCGTGCCTGTGTGAGGATGACGCAATTTGGCAAACGAACAGCCACAGTTCACCTACACATACACAATAAACATGCCGAACACAGCCAAAAAGTTATTTTTATCGATTCATTTAATACAATTGTGAGTCACACATTTCGGAGGATGTGTGATTACCATATATTGGAAGAGAGGTAAAATGTCAGCCAAGGACTAAAGGGGGGGGGGGGGGGGTGCACGGTATCGACAGCCGCCTGTGCTGTATGTGATAATGTTGTTGAATATCGTGATAACAATATTACTTGCGATAAATACACAGATATTAAAGTGTACTCAGTTCTGCATTTCTGCTGCTTTCAGTATTCTGCTAAAAAAAATACTTGCTTGTTGAATTAAAGACAAATGAAAGGAACTCATTGACTTGAATATAAAAGGCAACACTAAAAAGAATCTAAAAAAAAATCTGAGTAGTTTTGATTCCTAAACCTAAACATTATTTTGGGGCTTTTGCATTTATGTGATAGTACAGTTAAAGATTAGATTGACGGGTCAGAGGCGGGGGGGAGATGTAGCTGTCTTTTACCCCTCTTCTTTCATCACAGAATCATATTTGACCTGAATAAGTGAATAATTGCCTCCGGCAACAAAGCAAGGAAGTTGATGCTCCATGGGAGAATAATTACCATCTTCATCAGGGGAAGTGTGTGTCCCTGCAGTGTGTGTGTGTGTGTGTGTGTGTGTGTGTTTTTGACTGCAGAAGGGTGAGTGCGATTCCCACACGTGGCCGTGATAGTGTCTTTGGGGCTCTTGCTGCTGTGCCAGTGCAACGTGCTGCTCTGGGACATAAGCTAAAATACACTTCGGTGCCTCGAAAGCCCTTCACCCTGGAGGCCTCTCTCAGTAAGGGATGTCCCCTTTTTGAGAGCCCTTGGAGAGCTTAAAAAGCAGTCCAATAACCCTTTAAGTACTCCATGCATGTGGGACAATTCACCTCTCAGGCAATGTGATACTGTTGGCAGGTTGAAAGGAAAGAGATTTGATTAAGTGTCCTATTTAACTTGCCTTACAATATCATTTACACCGGAGCTACAACTAAACCTGAGCGCAAGCTTTTCAAACTGTCCAAAGCTGCTGAATGGACATTGGGACAATATAAATTCCTTTCCTGATGCATGCAAGTTTGTACTTGGAAATGGCTAAACAGTTGAAATAGCCAGCTAAAAAACATTGCATAAGCAGCTGAAAGGGTTAGCTCAAAGTAGGCCTACTGACTAAACAGTTCAAATAATTACAAATACTAATTATCCAATTAGGAATGGATAAATGGTTGAACCATTCAGCAATCTAAATATTGACAGGTCAACAAGTTAAAAAAAACAAACTGTATTCACCTTTATACAATGTATGATGTTATACATTTGGAACGTAAGTGTGGTGGTACCTGAGTTCATCTGTCACAGGTTGTAGTTCATGGGTATGCACGCTAGAACTTCATGTGCAAGGGTTGGAGACTGACTGCTGTCCGGGCAACTAAACAAGGACACGGCGACAGCACTCATGAATCCCAGCACAGCATGAAGCTTCTGAACCCACTTTTGGGTAGTTTAGTAACAAGGAGAAACTAAGGCCAGAGGGCCAGTTTCTAGCAGCCCTGTTGCCAGTTTGTGTTGGCAGGAGCAGGACACAAAGATCTAGAGCAGCAACACCAGGGGAGCTCACGCAGATGTAAAACTAGGCCCGGGGCATTTAGCGAAGATCAAGGGCTGTTAACAAACGACAAACTGACATTGGAGACATTTTTGGAGGGGAGGGGAAATGGATGGAGGAGGGAGGAAAATAAAAGGGAGAGAATAGGGAAGACGGGTGTTGTATGTCAGCAGGTCGATTGCAGCTAAGGATAGAAGTATATCAGGATTCTCCTTCACATCAGCAGCAGGAATAGAACTTGTGAGGCCCTGAGGGGAATCTGTGGTTGCTATAGATTTGTTTAGGGGTCAGCTAGGCAGACACAATGTCACTTAAATCATTGATGGGAATCTTGGAATCTCATTTTGGTCTAAGAATAGGCTAAATGCTAATTTCTCAAATCAACCAATGTACCCATTGACTTTCTTGTCAAAGCAGAAACCATTGTAGGGCTGATGTGTGTAAAAATGTGGGTTCAAATTAATTAGGCCTTGTTTTTTTACTGAACTGAATCAAAAATGGTGACACAATATGAACAATATGGTCAGCGATGGTGAATCTTTGAACTGAATGACCCGATTCCAATCAGAGTAAGTGATTCATAATTTCCACCTCTACGTGAATGCCATATTGTTGGTGAGAACTGCTCCAATTCTCTGCTTATAATCCTTAGTTCATCTACACGATTACCCTGATAACTGTATGGTTGCTATACATCAGCATACATCAGACCGAGAATACGTCATCCAGTGGAGGCTCTCATCACAACGTCTCTATCTGGTGGAAAACAATCCAGCGTTCCACATAAATGGCAACAGCAAAAACAGAAGAAAAGGAACATGTCTCCAAACTTTTACTTGAAAGGAACACGCCGACTTATTGGGACATTAGCTTATTCACCGTAACCCCGACAGTTAGACAAGTCGATACATACCCTTCTCATCTCTGTGCGTGTCGTAACTCTGGCTGACGGCTCCACCATTAGCTTAGCCTATCACAGATCCTGGAGGTAACCGGCTCCAACTAGCCTACTGCTCCGAGTAAGTGACAAAATAATGGCAACATGTTCCTATTTACATGTTGTGATTTGTATAGTCACAGCGTGTACAAATAACAACGTCACTTGAGACACAGCCATCTTCTAACTGTATATAAACTGGGAACTATATTCTCAGAAAGGGAAACAGTAATACGCTTGCAGCTCTGAGCAGAGCTGCAAGCGTATTACTCCGCCCAAGTACTGCGATTACTACTGATGGATAGGATAGCTAACATTGGGAAGGCTGTCGTCTCCAACTAAATCTCAGCCTATAGATCAAACAGTTGGCTATTAATAACAGGTTGATTATTTACAGACAACACTTAGCCTTATATTGATTCAATCAAATATGTATGTCCAGATAAGCAGTGTTGGGAGTAACGGCGTTTAAGTATAATTGCGTTATTACACGGCGTTATTGTTTTAGCAACGGAGTAATTTACAGGGTAAATAAAAGACCCAACAATTCCAGTAATCATTATGGCTTGGGTTGAGTTAAGAACTGGTGTGTGCTAAGCCTGATGAGTAATTATTGGACATGTTTGGTTACCATACCATGAAAAAGTCATTACTTTGTTAAATGAAAGCCATTTTGTTAAAGCAAATGATTTTAGTGCAACATTTTTACTAGTGCAATCAGTTTAACGCGTTAACGGCATTAATGCAAACCCATTTTAACGGCGACAATGTGGTCCGTGTACGTTTTGATAGTTTGTTTTTTTGTTTGAACCACAAAACAAAATAACGAGAAACCACCTGTTTTTCGTTTGTCGTTTCAAACCAAAAATAAAGAAACGGTAAAGAAAGAGCCGTTCTCCCGTTCTTGGTTTCTGAATCCAAAAACGAAAAACGACTAAACCAAATTCAAATAACGGTCCGATTTTGGTTTTTTGAAATTCCTTTTTTCATTTCTTCTTTCTTTTTTCAGGTTGGCCCGGGCCGGAAGTATAGCCTATAAAAATAAAAGCCAAGCTTTTAGAACGGTCATATGCTGGTCATATGCAGCACTAACGTTATACCAGCGTAACGTTAGAAGAAAAAAAATCAATCAATAAATAGGCTTATATAAAGAAATATGTTAGCAACAGTAGCTTATTACAGTGATGTAATATGGTGCCTACGTAAACATCACCAGTCACGTTTAATGAGCACATTGTTTGGTTCAATACAGTTGGTTATAGTTAACCTAAGAACTTATTGTGTGTGCAGAGTTGTTACTGTTAGTGTTAGCACTATATTATATAATTAAATTAATATTTAATGTGGTTTCCACCGTAATGGACCAATGGACCAATTTTCTTTGTTCTTTTTTTTTTTTTTTTAAAAAAGACCAATTTCATAAGTACAGTCCATGATGAGGACAAGTCTAAGGCAAGGAAAGGTTTTGACAGTTGTTGGTTTCGGTTTTGGTCTTAAAAAGCCTTGTTATTTTTTGAATGGATTTGAACATTAGTTGTATCAGAGCATGACTATCTGTCATAGCTTGCTAACAATGGGCTGGATTATCTTAGAGGAGAGAACAGGGCTGATGTCTTAAAGTACGTTTAAAAATTATAATTGTGCTCTTGAAGAGCTGGAACCTGGCTTCTGAACTGTGACTGGCTCAGGTGCCGAAGTCAAGTTGTCGCCAAGAGGAAGACAAGCTAACTTGTGGCTGCATCTCGCCCATGGGAGCGAGGCTGCTGCTGCTAAAATAATAATAGGCTGTCTGGGTGGAGGACCACGATTGGGGCAGTCAGCAGCCGAGCCTCCTGTCTTCGGTTTGCTCAGTGCGCGACAGACACTATGGATTTTCATATATTATTATGCTCAGGCCCCGTGCTAGAATTACGCACTTGCTAAAGGTCATAGCACTGCACGGAGCAGATACTGAGACGAAAACAGAGGGAGGGAGGAGGAAGAGAAAGCATTAGTTATCCATTAGTGTTTCCTCTTGTTTTCTTTAATCTTTTTTTCCTTCTATCGCTCCATTGAAATGCAGCCTAACCTAACAAACATTTCCCACCCTCTCTTAGACTCACATATTGTGTGATCAACAAATGTTTTCGCTTGACTCGCTTTGATGCATCAACCGCGCAGACACTCGGCTCGTTGTCTCCTCTAACCTGGCACTTCCCACACAAACACATGGTGCGCTACAGTCGGGAAGCTAGCTCGAGCGCCCTCCCCTGCTGTGAAGGCAGGGACAGATGCCGTGCTGACCTGAGCCATATGCTGCTGAAAGCAAGCTTTGAGCAACAGCTTTGAGTGCTCATAGCTCTGGACTAAACACTTAGTTTATTGCCTCCATCAAGGGCGGAGCAAAATGTTGTAAACATTCGGGGCTCAGCCCAAATCTAGGGGTACATGCTCCCTCTGGGAGATTTTGTATCCCCCATTAATGGCAGCTACTATTTTTCAAGCAATTTGATAATATAAATCTGGAAACCATTTGTGGAAAAAATGATAGTTGCCAAGGAAAAAGTACATGGGATTATCATGAAGTGGGCATGTCTCCTGCCTCCTTCAAAAGTGTTGTAACCTATAAAGTCGTGGTGTCTTAGCCATTAGCTGAAACAAACAAAACACCGAGGAGATAATAGCCACCTGCACTTTTCTCTTTGTGATTGTCACCTCACTCTATTACTGTGCACTTTATTAATTTGCATTCTTTTACTTGCTGGTGTAAACAGAGGAAAGTGCACTTAAAGGATTGCAATGACTGTTTTGTGCGCTCAAAATTAAAATTGTGTAGCTACAGAACAGTCTGGAATGCATATTGCATTTGTCTTTCACTCAGCAGGACAAATGGCATCCACATCCAAGTTCACGGTGTACACTTGCTATTATTACATGCAAATGTCAAGAATAATGTAGCATTCATATGCAATAATGTCTCATCCATGTAGAGAGGGAGCAGCAAAGCAGCTGCTAGGCAGAACTGGTTAATAAATGTGTGCTGGCTACTCACTTAATTATGACTCACCTACTGTCTGTGAAGAAGAGCTTCCCAGTGTAAATATTTCATAAGGAATGGCGGCAAAGAGAAAAATATTATATAAATCAATATCTTCTCTTTCCTTGTTGGTATCAGCTGGCTTATATCTCTACCGTACAAGGAAACAGGAAAGAATATGTGTATGCATTCCTGTATGCTGACGTGTTTGTGCATTAAACAGCTAGAGAGGATTTTGTCTTCCAGGACATCATCAGGCACCCGGAAAATATTGTATACTTTGGATGATTGGAAAGCAATGATACGGTGTTCCTCTATATTCAAAAGCTACAGGTTGAGTAAAAAAAAGAAACATGGCTTTTTATGAAAGGGGAACAGGAATGAGGGTGTCAGTGACTACTTTTACATGCACATCATATATACAACGATATTCCGACTAAGCTGTTTACATGGCTTTTCATGGCTAATGAAAGGGAATATTCCACTAATATTCCAGTTTACATACAGCTGTGCGAAATAGGATTTTTTTCCTCCAATAGTGGTGGACTTGTTGGACCGTGCGAACACTGCGTCCCTCTTTCCTTCCTTCAACCAGCTTCTTGAAAATGTCGGCGTAGCGATGTGTGCACATATCCAAAAACCTGTTGATATCCAAGTCTTTGATAATGTTTAAAAATAGCTGTGTTTCTCCTTCTTATTGGGTCTGCAGCCTTGCAAACTGTTGGCTGGTTGGTTTGTGTACAGCAACCATAGCAATGCACTAGGGCTGGGTGATAGGGAGAAAATCAGATATCACGATATTCTTGACCAAGTACCTCAATATTGATATTGCGGCGATAATCTAGGCTTGACAATTAGTGTTTTAACAAAATATCTTCGCACTTAGATTTTAGATAAATAATCATCTGTAATGTGGATATAATGATAAAGGTAAAGGCAAATAATAGAACAGCTACAACAGTCTGGTAAGTTCAGAAAACAATAAAGTGATGTCACTTTATTGTAATGCAGCCTTTAAAACCAGTAAAAGACACCACTTATATCACAATATTACGATATCCAAAATCTAAGACAAAATCTAGTC
>CM042438.1:23432540-23472540 GCA_023631565.1 Gymnocephalus cernua | reverse complement strand
AACTGTGTGGAGGAGGGGTGGGGGCTGTGCGCGATCACGGACAGCTTGTATCATTTGGATGCGCCGATAGTGTTGTTGTCATTACTTAGAATTCCTCATGGGGACGACAGAAACTACGCACTATAGCTTTGAACAAATGAGATATAAAATGTAACATTAGGGAGCTAACATTGGCTGGTAGAGGATTTTGTTACTTTTGGAAAGAGCCAGGCTACCTGTTTCCCCCTGCTTCCTGTCTTTATGCTAAGCTAAGGTAACTGTCTCCAGGCTCCAGCTTCATATTGAATGGACAGATATGAGAGTGGTGTCAATCTTCTTATCTAACTTTTGGCAAAAAAAGAAGCAAATAAGCATATTTCCAAAAATGTCAAACTATTGCTTTAATATCTAAGAAATCATGAAGGAGGTTGATGTTTTGCACTTGATCCTAGAACATTGATCCTATTCCTAGTAGCACTTTAAAAAAAATACATACATATTGTAGTGGATTCCCTTTCTCTGTCCAATCCTCTGTTTACATCTGGTCTCTCTCTCCCCTGCCTCATATCTCCTCATCCATCTGTCTTCCATACTGTGTATTGACTCCCTGTATATAGTCTGTCTGTTTACTGAGAAAGTAAACAGTGTAATGAATGTGCGGGTCAGTGTCGGGGTCACTTTCTCTGCATCCTCTCCTCCCACCGTCCATCCTACGCTCCCCGCGGCCCCATCGTCCCATCCTATCCCTGCCCCCTGATTATGTGCTGGTAATGAGAGGTCTAGACATGCTTGATCAGGATTAAGGCCTGGGAAGGCAGACAGGCAGAGCCAGGTCAAGCAGGGAAAGGCGGCTTTAGCTTGGACACATACACCGCTGTGGGCCTGGGATGGGCACCAAAAGGCCCAGCCAGAGGTTTTTAAGGAAGGTTTAAGGGTCATGGAGAGGGAGAGGAATTAGGAGATGCAAGGGATGAACAAATGTAGCCATCATGGAAGTCCTAGTTTCTGCAGGCTCTCTGTGTACTGATGCTCCACTGGTGCACCAATATTAGGAACAAACTTCCAGTTCTGTGGTGGGATGGCATTGTGGAAAGAGAAAGTCATTAAACTAAAAGGTGAAAAGTTTTTAATTACACTTACATGCACTTATGTTTATTGAGCCAAATGTGAATTTGTTTTGAGGTAATTGTAATGTAAAGTTACTACCCTTTATAAGAACAGCTTTCAGGTTTTAGTTCCTCATTTCGCCTCATTTTTGAGTTAATGATGGAACCCACATGAATAAAGCCTATATGGGGATCTTGTGGTCACATATACCCACATTCTTTGTTCTTTATTTTTTGTGCTTCCCGTAGAAGTGGAAAAATGTAAAGATATGTGGTAGCAGGCCAGCAGAGATGGGAAGTAACGAAGTACAAATACTTCGTTACTGTACTTAAGTAGATTTTTCAGGTATTTTTACTTTACTTTACTATTTATTTTTGTGCAGACTTTTTACTTTTACTCCTTACATTTTTAACATAAATACCGGTACTTTCTACTCCTTACGTTTTACAAAAGTGGCTCGTTACTTACCCACTTACAAAAGCGCGATGATACGTAACAACATTGTTTGTGACAGAACGTTCTCATTTTCATTCATAAATTCACCCCGTCTAGTTGGGAAGCTCTGACATTTGGACCTTCGGGGTTTCCGTGGTCGTGCCCTGGATCTGACGTGAAGTCACTTAACGTTACTAAGCAACAACAAGTTGCATTCTTTGCGCGGTCTTTCCTTTCTCGCAACTAGTTAGTTACCTAGAGTTTGAACTAAGTTTTATAAGTAACGAGATATGAAACGTTACTAAATATATGTATATATACACTATATATAACACTATAATAATAACACTACGTCAGTGTTTTCTGAAGTCTGAGCTGCTGCCACCAACGTTAGCCTACTGTTACCTGGTAAGTGAGAGTAGCCTAGCTTATATGATACCGCGTGCGTGTGCGCGCGTGCGTGTGTGTGTATGTGTGCGTGCGCGCGTGTGTGTGTACGTGCGTGTGTGTGTGCGTGCCTGTGTGTGTGTGCGCGCCTGTGTGTGCTCTGTGTCTATGTGTGTGTGTGTGTGTGTGTGTGTGTGTGTACAGCAGTAAACAGAATACAAAGTTTATATTTCCTTGTTTCAGATGATGAGAGAGACAGTGAGAACTCCTGGCCTTCATAAGGTCAATGACTATGCAACATTAGAGTAAATTCGTAAATCTTAAATATGCATTGCTTTACACAATTAAATGACTATATGGTAATGTTAGTTAGCAATGGTCAGATAATTAACTAAAATAGAAAGAGTGGAGCTTTTTTTCTCCTTTCGTCTGCTTTTTATGCATTTGTTAGCCATGGTACTGAAGATTGTAAACCGTTTATTAAATACTTTTGAGTAAATGTAGGCCCTTATCAGCAGATTTTACTGCTAATCGATACAAAAGTTGTATGATGATGCTAATTATTAGTCATGGTATTTGTGTGGCAGTGTAGGGGTGTCGGTTAAATGGCTTATTTGTGTGATGTGATGTCCTGTTGCGTTCAGGTTCGGTTGCGTTTCTCAAAAAGTTTAATCTGTCTCATCTTTTCTCAACTCTAAGTGGTGTTTTTCCAGGACTTTAAATAAACGCCATCAATACTTAAATGTCAGTTGCCCGTGTACAGTTCGTATTCAGAAACGTCACAGTACCGACTGTCTGGGGTGTCGCTCTGGGACAGGCGAGTATGAGGCTGGGAGGGGAAAATCACAGTATACTCACTACAAAAAAATAGACTACACCACTGGTTAGTTGTACTCTAAAATTATGCAGAACTTACATGTAGATTCCTTTAAATGTTGATTAAAAATGGAACTGGATCTGTGAATTATTACAGAATCACAATTGAATTCATATCTTGTTACTCAGTCAGAATCTTATTAACCTGGAGTCCCAGTCTCTGTCACAATAATCATATATGTGATGTTTTAGGCCTTTTGGCAGACATCCATTTAAAATGTAGACAATGGCATATATACATAAAGAGCCTTTTCTCCATGTCTACTGAAGTTTCTCAGCTTGCACTCTAGTAACATTTGTGGTCCAGGTAGCTTTGCATAAAAAATGGTTGTCATTCGCAAGGCTACTTTTACTTTTATACTTTAAGTACATTTCCAAGCCTGTACTTTGTTACTTTTACTTGAGTAAATAAGTTAAATCAGTACTTCTACTTTTACCAGAGTATTTTTTAACACAAGTATCTGTACTTCTACTTAAGTATGAGAATTGAGTACTTTTCCCATCTCTGCAGGCCAGGAATTCCTTGTCTACAGTTAAAATGCAGAAGCAGGTGCCACAACGTCAAGATGAGTTAAAAGAGTGTTTTATTCCAATCTACTTTCATGACATGCTTTCATTTGCTCCGGTACTCAGGCTTCTAGCTGAAACATGTAAATTTTTTGGCCACATTAAACAAGAAGATTAATTGTCTGTGAGTGCCGGAGTTTTGCAACAATATAAGACATTTCGCATTTATCTTGTCCAGTATTTTGATTTTAAACAGCCAAAACGTCATATATGCTAATATCTAGCAAGAGATTGTGCTCTTAACTGAAACAGCAGGGATTCAATGCTAATGTTATGTATTTTTATAACGTTACTACCAGCCTGCCTTTTTTGCACCGACCTGTCACTAACTCTGTCACATCACAACCTAATACTGTGTGTGTGTGTGTGTGTGTGTGTGTGTGTGTGTGTGTGTGTGTGTGTGTGTGTGTGTGTGTGTGTGTGTGTGTGTGTGTGTGTGTGTGTGTGTGTGTGTGTGTTCATTATCTAACTTACTGTGGCAGGAGTTTTTGTTTTCTTCAAACTCTTGGATATAGTCATCTGCTTTTCATTTGCAATGTAATTGAAGTACAGCCATGACATTTTAACCCTTCCATCTCTGTGTTTATTGACTTTTCTTTTCAGGTGTATGCAAATGCATGCAAGTGTGTTTGAGGTACAGGACACCAGCTGTTGACATAGGTGGCTGTCTGTTCACTGGGAATAATACAGAAGAGGTAACAGATAGCCAGCATCCAATTCCCATACTCAGAGCTCCCAGATGGATCTGATTTATGGTCATTCCTTAACATCCAGGAGAGGACAAGGGTTGGTACACTGGGGAAGACCGGGCCGTTACAGGATCTCTCAGTGAAAATATATAGACTGACTGGGAAAATAGCTTCCAGCAGGCGGATAGTTCAGAATGTAACCCTCATCAACTTTTTTTTGGAACCATGATGGGCCAGAGAGAGAACACTGCCCTTCTGCTGGATGACATGATGGACAGTGTGGACTTCCCAGGTAAACTTGAGCAAAACACTGAGGGTCCAACAATTTTTGGAAATGTTAACACGCTGCTTCGGAGAGGGATCTCTGAGGTACGTTGGATACAGAGTAAAAGGTGAAGGTTAACTGAAAGGATTACAAATGTTTCACTTTGATTTATAACATTCACACAAGAAGACACAACATAACACAAAACCACAAGTTGGGGAAATATAGTTACAATAAGGAATCCCTCATTCTGACTGTATAAAGTATTTTGTTCATTATTTTAAAGAGGAAATCTGCTAAATTTGCTATTTTGTCAGGGCTCCGGATTTTATTTAGGTGGTAGTCAGTTTTGCACAATTACTGGTGAGAAGGACATGTCTGTTTTAAGGTTAGACTGTTTTGTGCTTGTTGTTAATGCATAGCGCTGTGCAACACGTTTGTAAGGCTGTTGACATGCATGTAGAGTTTGAGTGTGGGACTTGATAACAGCTGATAGAGGTGCATATGGATGACTTTGGATGGAAAATGCATCACATTGTTACGCACAAAAAACAGCCAAAAAGTCATAAATGCTAATATCTAGAAAGAGATTGTGATCTTAACTTAAACAGTAGGAATGTAATGTATGCTAATGTTATGTATTTTTATGATAACATTACTACCAGCCTGCCTTTTCACACCGACCTGTCACTAACTCTCAGTCACATCACAACATAATACTGCAGTGTGTGTGTGTGTGTGTGTGTGTGTGTGTGTGTGTGTGTGTGTGTGTGTGTGTGTGTGTGTGTGTGTGTGTGTGTGTGTGTGTGTGTGCAGTGTGTGCGTGTGTTCATTTTCTGTGGCGCTTACTTCATGCAGTCACTGTTAGCGTTATTGCTAACAGCTGTCACGTCTCAATGGAAATGTTAGCTAGCTAGCTAAATGTCTATACAGGAGGCAAGCAGTAATAAAAAAGACAGGAAATGCTAGGATGAGTGCTGTATTCAAATATACCTAAACAGTATTTTAAATGCATTCTACATATTGAAATTGTTCATATCTAAGCTATCATGACTTTGTAGCAACGTCTTTTCTGACCCCTGCTGCGCCCGCATCCTAAATGAGAAACTCTTTATCCCATACTTTCTTTTCATTCCTTTCACATGAAATTTCACATAAGTGTCTTGGTCCTGCAAAGTACTAACAAATCTGTGTGACTTGTTTGTTATTGGGTAATGTAAATGTGAATCAAAACTCACTAATGCAAAAATGCAACAAAAACTTTTCCACTATGGTTCATGTTTTTTTTTAAAGGTGGTATCTCTCTAAGCTTCCCTGCAGTTCGATGTTGTCATACAACAAAAGCTTGTGTCAAACACCTAGATAATGAGTGTAATAACAAGTTATTTTGCTTATATGATCTGTATATGGATCTGCTGGCTAACACACAGACGCACCTCTATGACCAACTGTGATAGACTCACATTGTTGAAAAACACATTCTCGCTTCATCCCCAGTCCGACTCTTTCTATACACACACACACACACACACACACACACACACACACACACACACACACACACACCCACCCGCACGCACGCACGCACGCACGCACGCACGCACGCACACACACACACACACACACACACACACACACACACACACACACACACACACACACACACACACACACACACACACACACACACACACACACACGTGCAGTATGCAAAGGGACTTTGGGACACTGAGGGAATGATAAAGACATGTTAATGTGTGCTAATGATGTCATTATCCCCTGACGAGTGCAAATGGAGCGAGAGATTAACACCGACGCAACGGGGAATGAGGTGTGGGTTCACTGGCACGTGTGTGAGTGTGAGATGTGTTGGAGAAGGTCGCTACGTCTACTGCATGGAAGACTGTGGAGCTGAAGGGAAGATATGAGAGGGTTATGTCTGGATGTGTGTTTGTGCGAGTCACACTCGTCTTTTACAGACTCCACTTCCCCTCAAACTTTGACCTCCTCTTCTGCCTGCTGAGCATCCCACAGGAAGACACTCCCCCCCCCCCCACACACACACACACATCCCCAGAGAGCGGATGAGTGTCTCTGTGGATGTGTATTTGTGTGTCCTGCCTTCCAAATGAACTGAACACATTTTTGCATTTTCTCTGGACAGTGTGCTCCTTCTAAATTTTTGCTGAGTAAAAACATGTGCAGTGGGCGAATCACAAGTAGCCATGTCACTACCTTAATTACATCCATTTGACTCCACTGCATGGCATTTAATTGCCACTACAGCTGTGTACTCGCTTTTAGCGCATTTAGCTCATAGAGCCACATACTTTCACAAGCTTGCATCATGAACACCCACACATGTAGGCCTACACTTTCACTCCTCTTCAAATGAAATATCTCTCTGTGAGTGTCTTAAAGGAACACAACAGGGTTTTTTAAGGAAATTGCTCCATGGATCCTCTTACCTGTTCAATGGTAAGAACATGGCCATGCATGAGTTCCTAGTAAAATATACCTGGGGCCATACATGCTCTACGTGTCAAAGTGTCAGTTTTTAAAACCTTTATTCAACGATGACATGTCTGTGTTCTGATGGGCCATAGCGGTAGCCTCTGTATTAGCACATATCTCCCACGGAAGCCCGGCGCAGGTAGTGCGCAGCGCAGACCGGCAGCAATTAGCTAGGCAGTGGGAGCACTACTGCCACCATATTACGCCTTAGCCATGTTTTGCTCGTAACGTCAAAGGCGAAAGTCGTGTGCAGTCATTTTTGGCCCCGCCTCTGAATTTCCATCAAACTCTGGTGAGAGCCGAGTGGAGGCAATCCCAGCCCAGACTGAATTTTTTAATACCTATCATAATAAGGGACACATCTTGGATCTAATTATTCCTAAAGGTCTACACACTTCTGAGGTTGCAGTGACTAATGTTGCCCTTTCTGATCATCACTGTGTTTTCTTCAAAATGACCGTCTCTGCTGATACCAGAAGAATTAGAAAGTGTTCAACGAAAACACCTGCATTATTCACTGAGGGGTTTACACCCACACCAGCTGTGCCTTTCAATTCTGTTAATAATTTTGGAACAGTTTTAAATTTAATGTTATGACTGTTATTGATGCCAATGCCCCCATGAAGATCAAAGCTTCATAGGGTCAAGCTGGTAAGAAAAAAGCACCATGGAGGAATGCCAGTGCCACACTGGTAAATGCTCAAAACAGAGATTCTAGAAAGGCAGAATGCAGGTGGCAAAAAGAACAAACTCCAGGTTCATTATGATATTTTTAAAGAGAGAGCTATTTTGCTTATGTAACTTGGAACTAAAAAGGGCAAGGCTGTCCCCTTTCTCTTAGATCATTAATAAAAATAATGCACACACTCTTTTACTGTTGTTGACAGACAAACCAACTAACTAAAAATAGATAAGTAAAACATATAATAGGCAAGTAGGAGAAAATGAAAATACTCAATTAAAAGTACGGCATTGTTGTAAAATGTTAGCACTTGAATAAGAAATTCATGTTGTTTAGTTTAAAAGGAAATGTTCAATTATAGTGTGGTTAAAACTCACTATTTACATTATTTACAGTACTTGATTTAAAGCTGATTTGTGAAAAGGTAGCCTAGACAACCTTATTTAACAGTAATTTAGTTTTACTGCGAACCGTCACAGGAAGTGCTTTTATTTCGAAGTAGGCTACACGGAAGTTGTCTGTTGTGTAGCCTACTCTTGCTAGCTTACTGAGATGCAACCACTGACCTATATAAAATGGACCCAGCTACTCCGCTGTTTTTGACGGAGACAAGTGAAGCCTATTACCACCACTTTTCCGGTGATAGCCGAGCGTTACTGCGCAGCTGCAAACTGAGCTTCCCGCCGTAGATGTGACGTGAACAACGTGTCTGAACGTTGTAAGTCTTCTGGTAGCTGTGCCAAGAGAAATCTCAATCATTCCCAATCTTGCAGAGACGGAGAGCGTAGGTATATGTAAGGAGATAACATAGGCACAGGCTAATTATGGCTAACTTACATGCTAGTTAACATTAGTAATTAAACTAAACAGCTAATGTACGTCGAAACTGCCTGCGAGCTTCTCCTGTACTATACGATGATTGCTGCATTAAGTGGGCATGACTTAGCCTGGGAAAACCCTGATGAACTCTGAGATTTGCTCTGCAAGTCAGTCTGGCCAAGAGCCCATTCAAGCCCATTTCCAATTTTTCCATATTGAGGCACCAATCACAACCGTTGAGGTAGGCTTTATACGATGACGATAGTGCAGCGACAGCAAGAAGCTTTTTGTTTACATTCAACATGACGGCCACTGAAGCGCAGCAACCCATTGATGCTGCTGTCGCTGCTACGTCACCTGGACCGTTGGTCTGATTGGTTGAAGGACTATCCAATTGTGCCCAGAGGCATTTGAGTGGCGTCCGTTGGTGACGCCTCTTTGGAAATGCGACTTTACGACAAACTCTTTGTTTTAAGCATACTGACCAGTTAAGTCTTGAAGGTGCTGACTTGGGCCAATTTGGGCTGAGAGTCAGCTTCAGTAAGCAGCACTCAGGTCAGAGTTGAGCAAATGTTGGCACCTGGAGTCAGACTGGCCAAGTAAGCATTGATTGGTGATTTTCAGGTATATATATATATATATATATATATATATATATATATATATATATATATATATATATATGTTAAATGTATGGTACATTGGGTGAAGAGTGTAGCTGTTAACTGATTTAAAGCACTTCTTTAGCGTGTTCCCAGATCTTTTCAACAAATCATGGCCAAAACTATGAAAATAAGACCCCTGTTTTTGAAAGTTGTAATCATCCTTTAAAGTGTATGTGCATGTCACTGGTAGCAGACCCAAATAATGGACCGTGGAACTGGTTTGCTCCAGTTTCCACAGAAGGTGAATGTTGTAGCTGCTTGTTCATATGGGAACAGCTAAATCACGGTACAACAGATGAATACATGGTCGTTCACCTGAAACTGTTCCAAAAATAAACCCTCAGTACATCAGCTGTTTTGACTTGTTACCATTTAACAGCTCAGTTGACCAACAAAACAAAATGAGTGTATTTCTTCACTAGTTGGGCAGTAGAATGTAAATCAGGGTCTGTCATTTCCTCCACTACTCTCACACGCTGTCAGGGATGTCACTCCACCCTGATGTCTATATTTTCCTCCACGTCCTCTCCCACCCTCTCCCTTCATTCTGCCTGATGCATTTCCAGTCTGTCAGACCGTCTATCTCCACCCTCCTCTTTCTTCTCCCTCATTCCTGCTCTTTCTTTATCATTTATGGCCTATTCCTGTGCTTCTATGCAGGCTTTGGCTGAGGTTTGGTTGGTCGGTGGTGGGGGGATGGGAGATGGTTGGTTTGCATGTTTTCAAGCAAACTGAAATATTCATGTATATGTGCCTGTGTCCCTGTGTGAGAGCGACTTCACGTGTACCCCTCCTTGGTCTTTATACGCATGTTTGTCTATTCATGTCTGTAGTAAGATGTAGACAGCTGCTTGTAAAGAGATCTACATGTTGATGTGTGTAATTTTGCGCATGTGTGCTGCGTGTTTTTGCCAGGTGATGCGTAAAGCCCTATCGTTTGATTTAGCTCCCAAAATAAGACTCAACACATCAATTACCCATGAACAGCTCAGCATGCGCTCATGCCGACCAAGGAGAAGGAGGAATTAGCAGAACATGCTTCTCTTATTTGCCGTAAAGATATGCAGTGCACTTAAAAATATTCACTGTTTTAGCCCCTCCAAAAATCTAAATTTCAAAATAGCAGTTGAAGGATTTCTTGAAACGTCACAATTATATTGATAGAAGGCAAGATTCAACCCTTTTTGCAGACTTTTGATTATTTTTTTGATTATTTTTGTAAAGAAAACATTTATGTTTTAGTCATTCTAATCGGTTGTTGTCTGCAGAAAACACTGCATTACAGTGAGTAATACACTTGTTTTTTATTGCCTCTCTGTCTCTCCATGACCCACATGGCTTTTCAGAGAGCTGTCAACCGTGAGTTCACTCTCTTCTCCTCTGTCTTTGCCCCATCTCTCCATTCTCTATGGTATACTGACCAGCTGATCCCCTTTTCTTCATCTGTCTCTGTCTTTTTTTCTTCGCCCCAGCCTTTTGTATCTCACTCGCTCATCCTTTCTAACTCCTACAAACACGCACACACACACACACACACACACACACACACACACACACACACACACACACACACACACACACACACACACACACACACACACACACACACACACAACGCAAATTGACATGCACACCCCCCAATTTCCCAGCCTTCTCTCCTCTAATGTTTCTCCCGACCTCCCACCCCTCTACTGCCCTCCTACCCCCCCTCATCCCCCCTCCCTCACCCCTCATCACTTGAGTCGACCGGAGGCAGCAGCCGGTACATGTATAGCCGGTTGCTATGTGGGCGCCATGACAACCGTCATGAATTCGACATGGCGCTCACGTATCCAGGCGGATGTGAGCCTGTGTGGATGCAGCGCTTCAAATGGCGCTCACGTATCTGGGAGATGAAACTCTCAGGGGCTTTGGTATAGATGTAGACTTTTCTTCCTCTTTTTATACACCGTGTGTAAATGTGTGTGTGTGTGTGTGTGTGTGTGTGTGTGTGTGTGTGTGTGTGTGTGTGTTCACTCTCATGTATCTGTCCACCACACCAGTTGTATTAATTTATTTATTAACACAACTTAATTTTTCACATATCTACATCGCACATGATCACATTAGTGTGACAAATATAACCCTTATAAAAAAAAGACATTAAAGAGATACATTAAATTAGATATGATCTTAACGTATAAATTAGCAAGGATTCTTGTGGGAAACACAGCAGGGTGTTAATTTACCGTTTCAAGATGTGCTTAAGGCTTTTCATGAATCAAAAAAAGTGCTGTTCAGAACATATAATACTGCAAAGTCATATTCTGACATTTTGCCATCATTTGAAGTTTTCTTTATACTTCCACCTTACATTTCGCAAGATCTTCCTGAAGCTGATCCACCACTCCAATCTCCTCATCTTTACTTTCTGCCTCGCTATGTGAAGGAAACACTACTTCGTGAATTGGCACTGTACATTAAAGTGCTCACATTATGCTCATTTTCAGGTTCATAATTGTATTTAGAGGTTGTACCAGAATAGATTTATGTGGTTTAATTTTCAGAAAACACCATATATTTGTTGTACTGCCCATTGCTGTAGCTCCTCTTTTTACCCTGTGTGTTGAGCTCTCTGTTTTAGCTACAGAGTGAGACATCTCACTTCTGTACTATCTTTGTTGGGAGTCTCACATGTGCAGTAAGTACTGCTAGCTTGTCGGTTGCAGAGCATGATGGAGTGCCATGCTAGCAGCTAGGTGAGTATTATAACATATGTTATAAAGTGACGCACGTTCGTCACGGAAGTAAAGGCTGGACTACAACAGAACTGTTTGGAGCAGTTTGTGAACAGTGTTTTCTGTTGGAGATGGTAAGTCCCTTTGGGGGGGACTTTGGGCTTTTTCACTTTGTAAACCTATAACGTGCACAAAAAGATCTATAACACAATAAAGCAAAGGGGGAAAGCCAAAAAGCATAATATGAGCACTTTAATACTAAGGTGCAGAATCATCAAATGTAAGTATAATTCCTACAACACTGGGCTGGTCAGTACAAGTGTAACAAATTCAAGAATGAAACAAACTCCTGAGCTGTATTCTTCCTGTTTACAATCTTGCCCTTATCTTTGCATGAAGGCCCTTTTGTTGATGTGGCAGCGCAATTTCTTGTATGATTCAGCCTGATTGAGACATACTATTGCTAATCATGCAATCATGTTTAAAGCATCTTAAAAGAAGCTAATCAGAAACACCTCACAGATCCTGGACGCAGAGGTTGAATTAGCCCATGGAAGCCAAGGCCCAAAACAGAGCAGATTAAACCAAATGTGAGCAGCTAATAGTCAAACTAATCAGGCCAAAGTTTCCCAGAACAAAGGAGATCTAATCAAACCAAACTGAAACCAAACCAGTAAAGACCTGTGTAGCGGAGTGAATGATTCCACTTACCAGCACTGTCACTGTGTATTCATTTCAATTTACTTTTTATATGATTTATTATCAGTCGTCAGTTTATTTTTATATTGTTAACTGTCTTGTTTTATACTGCTTTTTTATCTTGTTTTGAATGGGTTTATTTTCTGGAGATTATCCCTTGTGTTGTATTCGGGTCAAATTTGACCAGTATTCTAAATGTCTATATCAGACATATGGGTTTCTTTGTTACTACCTAATTGTAATTACCCAAAAATAACACTTTACTTTCATTGAATTGGGTGTTTTGTTCACTTTTTTAGCATTTGAAAAAAAAATCTAAACATTTTGAAACAGTATCCTGACTAAACATTGACATACACCCTTCTGTTAGTATCCTACCTTTATTATTAGTCTGAATAATTCATAATTTCTGCTTTTTTATCTCCAGGATAAGGTATAATTTCCTATAAATAAGGTGTATTGACCATGAATTTCAAAGTTTAAAACTAGTAATACTGTAAGTTGGTGTTAGTGGTGTTCATACATGGTAGTGAAAGGAAGTGTAAAACGGGGGAGGTGCCGAAAACATTGAAAAAAGCGCCAAAAGGGTTGAAAAAGAGACAAAAACATCAGAAAAAAGTGAAAAAAAAGGTTTGACCCGGGAGGACGACAAGTGCATGGTCCAATGGAAGACAACACAAGGGTTAAAGCCCCAGTGTGTAACATTTGTAGTTGTTCATTATCAAAATCTGTATTGGCCTTCACAAACTTGTCCTTTTTTATGAATATTGACCACCACCATCAATTCCAAGTATTCCTATTGGCTTGATATTTTACATTTACATTTACATAGACACTCCATAGCCATGCACCATCTTGAAATACGGTAGCCCGTAAGGGACATACAGGCTATACTGCTCCGCATTTCTCGCTTTTCACTCAGTGGCACTGACTGTGACATATGCCAGGGAGGGAGGGGGAGAAGATTACTTGCGACTCACCGCCGGCAGATTTGAAAGCCTATTATCGAGGACATGTAACTGAATCACCGAGGAAATTAAAATGACAACGTGACAGGCAAAGCAACAAGACCAAAGTTAATATTGTTGTGGCTTTTCCAAGATGGAAAGAGCTGATGAGGATTTTAAAAGGGACGCCGAAGTTGCCTGCTTTCTTCTCAACAGGTAATTCTGCCTATTTGTGTAAAAGTTGTATAGTTGCTACTTGCTTGGCTAACTATAGCATGGTTGTGCATAACACTAGAACGACGTCTAGGATACTTTTCCTCGCGTCAATGATGAAAAAGGATTGTCTACCTTGTAACATAAATGTAATCATATGTGCCGTGATTTCCCTGGCAGACAAGTCACGTCATACAGTTGTAACACAGACTAGCTACTAGAACAGCAGCGTGTAAACGATGGAGACACTAAGAGATTATTTCAGTTTCATTGACATTGTTCATACTGCTCAGAGAAATATATTAAAAACACAAACCTCTGTTGCTTCTCTCCTACGCTGTAAACATCGCCTTACACTATTAATCTCGTACAATATACAGAATAACGATAGCACTGATACTTTACTAACATTAGCTTGCATATGTTTGAGAACCTGATAGCTGATGTTAGCAATGAAATGGTACCAAAATATCGAAAACGTCAAATTTTATTACACTGGAAGGAACACTCACGGACGGTTGTCGCTAATTTCGGGTTCGGCCACCGTAGGAGTTATAACGCACTCGGAAAGGGGGGGGGCTAGAAAGGGAAATTCTGTTGGTTGTCATATACAATTTCACTAGATGGGAGAAATTCTTACACACTGGGGCTTTAACAATAAAAGGGAAAGTGGTTGCCATGGCGACCTGGTTGTGTGTATCAGGGGCGGCCTCTGCTGCGCCGCTGCAGACTTGAGCTGTGCATCCCAATAACTATAATGTCTGCATGTGGCATCTCTGTGCATTCCTTGTGAGACTGGCTGTGACGAACCGTGTGGAGACCTACTGTAACTGTTGTCCTTGGTTACCCACAAGGTAATAAACGGCTGGTTGGAGCCAAAGAGAGAAGGTGTGCATGCCGTCATCAATATATGCAACGCACGAGAGTACACAGCTGCTACAGTAGCATGTGATGACACAGTTGCAAATGTGATGATTGGCTGGGTGGGCGGATGCCCTGCTCACGCTGTCTCACTGCACGCTCTGAGTGATTACCTACCACTAAACACAAGACAGCGACAATGACGACGAGCCAGGGAAATTCAAAGGTAGCGTCCTCGAACTGGAAGTACCGGCACTACTTCTCGCTCATTGAAATTAAAGGCAAGAATGTTTATTGCTATGCCCAGGAAAAAAGACTTTATCCACGTCTGCCTCAAGGAACTCCAATCTTATCAACACATGTTAACACAACACTTGTTGCTGCTGCTAACCAAACCCCATAATAACCCCGAGCCCAAATGCAGCTAGCGTGAGCTCCAGCGAAGGAGACGGATCCACTCTGGTAAAACAAGCAACACTCGATTTTTCAGGTCAGCAACAGGTGACCAAGGCCGAGCTGAACACATTGATTACAAGGTATGTTGTTGAAAACATGCTACTCTTGTCCACTGTGGGGGCTGAGTCATTAAGAGCTATCCTTGCATATCATATGGCAGCCTGCAATCTATTGAGTTCAAATAATACCAAATGTTCTAAAATACTGTATATAGTGTTTTTATTCTTCAATCAGTTAACTTAATATAAACATCTTTGATGTTAAAAATGTTATAGAACGTAATAGCGTTATAGAACAAAAAAATAACTTCACAGTTACTTTGATGAGTAACTAATTACTTTTACAATGTGGTAACTGAGTTACTAACTCAATTACTTTTTGGGATAAGTAATTTGTAACTGTAACTAATTACTTTTTTAAAGTAAGATGACCAACACTGGTCGGGACTCTTTTTGACGCTCTGGTTCGGGACTTCCATTTTACTGACATGCAGCACAAGAACCTGACAGTTAGATTTAAGAAAATATTGCGGGTTACAAAACAAATGTATCAGTGACATGTGGGACAAGAACAGGACATGAACCCCGGTCTCCTGGGTGAAAGTCCTGTGTTTTTTGACCCATCCACTCCAACCAACCTCCTCACATGGATTTTGGGGTCTTTCATACTACTCACTTTTAAATACTGCAGCATCTTACAGAACCACCATCGAGCTGCTGCTATGCCCGGTGCGTTCCATACAGATGCTAAAGTGCGACTGACCAATCATATTTTATGAGTTGGGAGTGAGCACCAGTAAAGACCAGCCAGGCTACATACAGCAGCCGTATTCAGAGCAGCTCAGGCTTTCTGACGACTGTGCTGCTTTACTGTAATCCGTCTGAATGCTAGTCCTGCCAACCAGGGAACTTTGTGTGCCACGCCATGAACAGGCCCCTCTTACCAGCAAGGCCAGCAAATAGGTCTGGCAAGGATTAACACCCCCCCCCACACACACACACACACACCAAATAATGTTTGCACCAATACACCAAGATTTCATACATGCCTCACTCATGATAATACGCAAACACCCTCCCACACAGATTCACACACTGTTTTGCAACATTGGGTGCCCAAGGAATTAGAGGATACAGCTTGAAGGTTGGATGCCTCACGCTCTAAATAGAAACATCTCTCTCCTGAGCATTGTTATGTAAGTTCTGAAGAAATGGTGCGATGACATGTGCGGAATAACACATAAAACAGGCAATAAAATTACAAACAGATTTTTCTTTGCTCAGTTTTTCGTTCTGTATAAGTGTTTGCAACATGTCATTTTCACAGCGCACACTCATGCCATCCGCACAAGAGATGTACTGTATGTGTGGAGGACATCTGAGTCCATCCGTTATAGTGGCAGCGATTGGATGCCTTGTACACCTGGATGTGTAGTGTGTGGAAACAAGAAGACAGAAAATATTACAGTTTTTAAGACATTTGCATGTGCTTGGAAAATGCGTGTGTATTTTTCTTTGTGGAAACATACCTACAGACTTCCTTCTCAAAACCAGTGCACATGCACCCACACACACACACACTTCCACTCTTTTTCTGCTTTCGTGACAGGAGTACCTGAACACGTCTTCAAACTTCAAACAAGTCTAAGAGCTCACACTGAGAGTGATAAGACATGTTAAAAAGATGTTTTTCATCCCAAAAGTTCAACCAACAAAAGGCATGAATGTCACACTAACCGCCAATCCCCCCCCCTGGATATTTGTTCCATAGTTCATGTGACTGACATGGATCATTATGCTGTTAGGTTGTGTGTTTCCTTCCTCTGTTCCACAATACCTAAGCATATTCCCCAAAGTGTCAAACTAAATATTTTAAAGTATATGTCAGCAGTTATTGTGCTTCAAAAAAGAAAGCATTATATGAGGAAGTTTAATGATGTTACATATAGTCCAATCAACATTTATGGTTTGAAAATCACATGGTCAGAAAGCAAATTTATTTGGATTTATTGGCTAAAATCAACTCAATTGAAATCTGTCATTATCAGCTGAAAGAATGTCTTTTGATTTCTTTTTCTTTTGGTATTTGAGGAGAATTCTTGACATTTCTTCCCCAACTCCAACGGTTAGTTTCCCAAGCAGTGGCCAGTGGTTGCTATAAAAAAAATGTTAAGTTACCAGAAATCAAAATATGTCTTGTCTGTCACTCCCTCTAACCTTCCATCTCTCTCACACACACACACACACACACACACACACACACACACACACACACACACACACACACACACACACACACACACACACACACACACACACACACACACACACACACTCTTTCCCTGCTTTAGTGACAGGAGTACCTGAACACGTCTTCAAACAAGGACGCTGCCACCCCTCTCACCTCCTAGACTTCCTTCGTGCACATACACACACTAGACAGTGAAATGCCTTTGGGTTTGCTTTGTCATTATCAAGTGACAGATGACCTTGTGAGTGGCTGCTACATTAAAATGGAATGTGTTTTTCAAAGCTGGAGGGAATAGTCAAGGCTGAGGAAGTTTGGACAAAGTGGAGAACACACAACACAACACAAACACACACACACACACACACACACACACACACACACACACACACACACACACACACACACACACACACACACACACACACACACACACACACTGTTAAAAACTATTAGAGTTTCACAGGAAGATTCTTAAATCATTTATTTAAAATAAAACAGGTTGTATCCACACAGCATAAAATAAGTACTAAAAACAAGACTCTCCTCCAGCCGGTCACAGCCGTGATTCTTTTCCTTTGTCCTCCTTCTCCTCAGCACCTGTGATGCATCAATCTTTAACAAGCCCATCTTACTATCCTGTGGCCAACCCTGAGCTGTGGAGGGGGTGTGATCCAGTCAATCACTGCTGCTTCTCATCACCTTGATTCCCAGTCGAACAAATAACAAAACACAGCAAATCCACAAAACCATGCAAATAACATCTGTTGAAACATGCAACACATCTACCAATAAAACCAAATGCAAAATACACACACTGCTAAAACTCAAACTGGGCAATTAACCAAAAATGCAATGTTGGGATCAAAATGAAAAGCTGCCTAAAGTCACATTCTGAAACACACATACACACACGCATGCACGCACTCAGCGTCCACATAGCTGGCATTTAAGTCCATATTTTTGCAGTGCAGTAGGTTAGTGTAAATGTACTTTTCAAAAAGTCCCTTTATGCAATAACGTTCACCAATGGATTCTCATGAACAGGTTTGTATGAAATCCAATAAAAACGTATGCACAACAATTCGTAAGATATTCCACGAAATGACGGCGACTGCTGGCTCATTATGTGACGATCAGTGACATGACAGTTAAGTTTAAGTGTCTTTACAGTTCATTTTAGCCGAGAAAAGTCACTGCGAGCATGGTACCGGTTACCGGAAGGTGCCGATCATTCCAGAGGCCGTTGCATTAGAGACAAAAGCTGACCGACATGCAGCAACGACAGCTAAGTTTAGGCAACAAAATGACTAGTTAAGATTAGAAAAAAGATTGTGGTTTAGATTAAAACACCATCCCCTTTAAGTCTTGTGTTTTACCCAGGACACAAACTCCACTCCCTCACTTTACAACCCACTATGGTGCATACAGCAATAATATACGTGGAATACATACAAATTGCAGTGCATTACTTTTTCATAGTGTATTCGTGCGAATGGTTAGTGACAACAGCCTGCATTTACCAACAAATCACCCAAACCCTTCAGGCAACAAAGTGAACCGGTGTCTGGTGACTGACTACAGAGATTTGCTCCCATTCAGACACAAGAGAATTTAGAGAGGTCCAACACTGATGCTGAGCAATAAGGTGTTGGATACCATGTTTTCCACAGTGTGAGGTCTTTGAATTACATCATCCCTCTCCAACCTCCTATTCAAATAACAGTAGTGGTTGGAGAAAATTTGAATAATACGCATTCCCTTCTGCCGATTTTCTGGAATTTGGTTTAACATTTGCCTACATTTGGATGGAAACTTAATAACATAACATATGACATAAAATAACAATAACTTAGCAAATTCCATCTGCTGATAAGGAAAATGTGATATGGCTGAAAGCTCCAGATTAAGTGAGTAATTAGACCTTGAGTTGAGACTCTTTCGTCAACTGCTGATTCTAGGGTCAGGAATAATTTGTCATGGTGAAAATAGTAGATTCTGTGTTCTGTCTTCTTGTAGCAGAGAGCATATCATCTCATTTTTCCACAGATTCAGCGCAGAGTTGCAAAATTGCTGTTAAAAAAGGTGCATTTATTTATTTATTTATTATGAAGCATACGTTCAAAAGAGACAAAAAAGGGTGACCAAGTTCTGGCATTTTCAGTTTATTTCCCATCTTTCCCTTCTCTCCCTCCTGTGGAATGTTCAGTGTGTACGTCCCACTGGTCAACAAACCTCACTGGGAAACATACTTTGGCTTTGTTTTCATTGCACCCTAAAGGTGGAATTTGTCAAAAAAGGCACACAGAAAAAATGCAAGAATGTTGAATGAAATAATAAATAAATAAAACAGTTATTTTATGAATGGAGAAAAGTGCAAAGGTCCCATTTAGGAATGTAGTAAATCAGATTCAGGAATTTGTACATTGTATGATGCAGACCTGCACATGTGCACTCACATGCATATGCATGCATGCACAAATGTGCGCAGATGTCTAAGCAAAAGGTCAGTGGCCGTTCATGATCCGCTTTACTTGTTTGTGTCCTGTTGCCTTCTCTGCCAAGCTAGTGCTACTGGGCACAACACAATCTATTGTTTTATTTTTTAATTTCCATTCAGCAGTTCTTAGAGAGCCTGGTGAATGTCAGAACAAAGGTCTCAGCACACAGGAGGACCGGCACCTTTAATAGTGCCAAAAGCTGGATAAACACTCCAAAGATTTCTTAAAAGTTGCCATCCCTGCTAAATTTTCTAGGCTGTGTGCTGCAAGAAAAAAACAACCCAACTGATCATTTGATTAAAAAACTGTATACTCTTTTCCACAGTACTTTTGCTGTTTCATTTGGATTATTCTTATTAACCTCTGGGCTTTATCCCTCACTTGATCTGTAGTCCTCTTCCCACCTGTTTTTTGTGCTTCCGGTTATTCACTCAGATGTGGTCTCTACTTCTTTCATAGTCTATATCCACGACGTTTCATTTCCGGGATTGTTCAGGTGCTGCAGGATATTCCGCCGGATGTCCCTCATTTTCGGCCGGATGTCCGTCACCTTCCTCTTTCTTTGTGTTGGCATTCTAAACTCCGGCTGATTTATGAGGACTATGGTTAACTGCTCCTCAGATCTCTGCAGGGTAAATCCAGACAGAGGCTATTTTGCAGCGGCACCATCATGGAGTCCGGCGCTTAGCACCGCCGAAGACAATTGTGATTGGTTTAAAGAAATACCAATAAACCAGAGCATGTTTTTCCTCCCATCCCGGAATGCTGTGTGGACTAGCTAGACCCTCCTCCGCCGTGTTGTGGAGAAAGGTCTGGCAATGCGAGACTACTTCTTTCTAGATGCTGCTCTAGGTCAGTGGTCGTCAATCTACGGGTCAGGATCCCTCCAAGATGAAGACAAAGACGAAACTGAGTTCTACAAAAACATGTATTCATTCAAGAATTACATGGGTAGTTTCTTTGCAGCCTCGATCACGTTAATTTGTCATCGATTAAAACTAATGCAGGTTGCGTTGTGTAGTGTGATTGAAGCAATGAAATTAATTTCACTGTGTGGCAGCAACTAAACATTTTATTACCCGGGGGCGCCATAGGCTACTTAGTTACCTGCAGCTTCCGTTTTGATTCAAAGTAAACATGAAGAGGTCAGGGAGAAGTGTGGCGTGGGACCATTTTGATTTAAAAAACGACTTAGTTCACTACAAACACTGCAACGCCGTGTAGAAGTACAACACGGCCACGACTCAAATGATGTACCACAAAGTGCATCCGACCCTGGTTAACGTCGGTGGCGGTGCGTCCTGCTCTCAGTCTCAACCTAGCATCAACTCGGCGTTAGCACGGAGGAGCTGTGATGCACAACGAGCAGAGAAAATGACCCAAGGGATCTGCAAGTTCATTGAGATGGATATTGGAACCAGCATTTCACATTCAGTCACAACGTACCATCACCAGACTGGTAGAAACTCAATACGAAGAATGGAATAAGGTTCCCCGGCTGGCCAAGTTAGCGCGGAGGTACCTGTGCATCCCGGCCGGCGGGTGTTTTCGGCGGCTGGACTGGCGATCAGTCAGATCTAAGTATTATTATGTTTTTGGTTAAGTTATTATTTAACGTGATTCTTTTTATTTATTATTTTGGAACAAACAAGGGTCTCTGTTTAAGAACGCTGGCTCGCAGCAGCAGGTTTCGCTGCTTCAGACCATATATCTTCAAGTTTAGCCTAACCTCCAGTTTAACTGCCACAAGTTGTTCTTCTTCTAATTAAGATCTCATCGAGGAAAAACACGCCGCATTTTTGTATTTTCATTGCGTTTTTAATTTATAAAAAGTTAAATAAATAATGAATTTTAATATAAAAATATTAATGATTAATCAATAATTGATCATTAATTCTCCGACGATCGACAAAAAAAATTTAAACGAATGCCCATCCCTAATTGGGATCAATGGTGTTAATGTAATGATAGTGGCATGAGTAGAAGAAAGTGGAGGACAAGGCAGAGCAACAATGGAAGAACCCTTTGGCAAAAGATCGCCAGAGGACCTATAGGCTACACCATCTGTGAGAGGAAAGATGCCTGAGGGTTGTGTGTCTTTTTGTGATTCTACATATTTTTATGAACTCTTCTGAGTGAACACTTCAATGTGAACACTGAACATCCCATGTTGCGGTGCTAACAGTGTTGTATTGCCACACACAATGATACAATGTGGCGACTATGTGTAAATGTCAGCCCTATCAAAAACACTTCAGTAATAGCATTTCATCACAGCTGACAGGCAGAGCCGAGCAGCAGCTAAGTGTCCTCATGCAGGATTGGACTTTTATCCCATTGCCATGCTGGTCACAGTTGTACAAAAACAACTGCCTGTGTTCTCTACTACAAAGATATTTGATTTGAATGTGAAAGAATCTAAATTATGTTGTTTTTTTCTCCGCCCACTACTTCTTTCCAAGAGAAGGCCACACACACAAAATATGCACGGAGATTGCACAAAAACAAACAAAAACAGTGTCTGTCCAGTGGTTTCTGCTGCCAAACCTGCCGCTGCAGAACAGCCAGTGTGTGTGTGTGTGTGTGTGTGTGTGTGTGTGTGTGTGTGTGTGTGTGTGTGTGTGTGTGTGTGTGTGTGTGTGTGTGTGTGTGTGTGTGTGTGTGTGCGTGTGTGTGTGTGCGTGTGTGTGTGTGATGGAAGGTTAGAGGGAGTGACAGACAAGACATATTTTGATTTCTGGTAACTTAACATTTTTTTATAGCAACCACTGGCCACTGCTTGGGAAACCGTTGGAGTTGGGGAAGAAATGTCAAGAATTCTCCTCAAATGCCAAAAGAAAAAGAAATGTCTTATGACAATCTATGATCAAAAGACATTATTTCAGCTGATAATGACAGATTTTAATTGAGTTAATTTTAGCCAATAAATCCAAATAAATTTGCTTTCTGACCATGTGATTTTCAAACCATAAATGTTGATTGGACTATATGTAACATCATTAAACTTCCTCATATAATGCTTTCTTTTTTGAAGTACAATAACTATTGACATATACTTTAAAAGAATTAGTTTGACACTTTGGGGAATATGCTTAGGTATTGTGGAACAGAGGAAGGAAACACACAACCTAACAGCATAATGATCCATGTCAGTCACATGAACTATGGAACAAATATCCAGGGGGGGAATTGGCGGTTAGTGTGACATTCATGCCTTTCATTGTTTGAACTTTTGGGATGAAAAACATCATCTCTTTAACATGTCTTATCACTCTCAGATGATCCAAAGGGTCTTAAGAAAAACAGGCTTTCTATAGAAACATGCCTGAGAATGATTCAGGGTAATACGTTTTGTCCTGATAGAGGACGAAAAGGAGTGGGCCCTCTGACTCTGGCTGATCGAAATGTTTATCAAGATTAAAGATGTTGGATGAGTCAAGCGTTTATTGCCATAAGGTGTGAGCGATGCTGTCAATGTGTTTATTAACCAGCTCTGACAAGCATGTGGCAGTAAGTCAGCAGCCTGTTTGTCCGTGACAGTGATAAAAACCACAGGGCCAAACATGTTTGTGTCCACTGGTTCAAGGGCTGGGGAGCCAGGGAGAGGAAATATGATACAAAACAGCTCAACTGCAGGTTTCTGCGGGAATTGTAACACTGAGAATATGTGGCAAAGACAACAGAGATCTTCCTTCAAAAAATAGCAGGGACATAACAGGACAAGTTGACAAGTTAGAATGCTTAAAGTGCTCACATTATGCTCATTTTCAGGTTCATAATTGTATTTAGAAGTTGTACCAGAATAGGTTTATGTGGTTTAATTTTCAGTAAACACCATATTTTTGTTGTACTGCACATTGCTGCAGCTCCTCATTTCACCCTGTGTGTTGAGCTCTCTGTTTTAGCTACAGAGTGAGACATCTCACTTCTGTACCATCTTTGTTGGGAGTTGCACATGCAAAGTAAGTACTGCTAGCCAGTCAGTTGCAGAGCATGATGGAGTGCCATGCTAGCATTATAACGTGTGTTACAAAGTGACGCACGTTGGTCACAGAAGTAAAGGCTGGACTACAACAGAGCTGTTTGGAGCAGTTTGTGAACAGTGTTTTCTGTTGGAGATGGTAAGTCCCTTTGGGGTGGACTTTGGGATTTTTCACTTTGTAAACCTATAACGTGCATAAAAAGATATATAACACAATAAAGGACAGGGGAAACACCAAACAGCATAATATGAGCACTTTAAGATGTTACATTTCCAAACCACACCTGTGGTTACTGGTGGTAACGGGAGTTTAAATAATTTGTTGTTAGCCTTTTTATCAACTGTACTTTTCCCTAACCTTTGCAACTTAGCCATTGTGTTCACCATAACCACAATCTTAACCATACTGTAGTTGCCATGCACCAAAAAGCACACTTTTTTTTTTTTAAATGTTGGCAATTAACCTAAAAAAAACTTGGTCACTGAATGTAGTCCAGGGTTTTGCAGAAGTGTCCAATTTTGACTTTTTTGGTGATGGGGTTGTAATAATACATGTCCAAAGATATCTTTTCTCCCATCAACCACAGGAGCCGCAAACATGCCCATGTATCCGTCCATGGGTAAAACCCAACTCATAATCGAACGCTGTTGTGTGTTGTGTTTGACTGCTGCGTGGGAAAGGCGGACTCCGCCAGCAACCACAAAAACTATAGAGTCGAATAATTACCGGCCATGAATAGTATCAAAATGGGGCTTTATTTATTTCGAACGGGATGAGTAAAACTAGCTCGGACTTAGACATGGTTGTGTTTGAGGTCTTTGATCCTCTGGTTTTTATGGAAAGCAAATATTGAGCATGATTTCTAATGATGATTTTATTAAGCCAGATCTATAATTATACTCCATGTCATCGAACATTCAGGACAGTCAGTCATGACCTAACGATGCCAGAGATCGGGACTTGAGTCTGAGACTCGGACTCGAGTCGCACTTAAGTCGCACAAACAGCTGACTTCAGACTTGACTCGGACTCGACCCAAAAGACTTCAGACTTGAGCTTCGAGACTCGTCAACAACCTGTTTTCATGCAGTTATTTCTTTTTAAATCTAAATGTATTAATGTATTTCTATTTTCTTTTATTGGTGCATATACGTTGGGGAAATGTATGACGAGCTGCATGTCCCCTGCCCTTTGCCATAATGTGCATAACCCATGCGTTATGCCTCACGGAGTTGTGCCTTTTGTGGGAATTAGTTTAGCTTTCAATAACTTTGTAAACAGTGGCAGTAAGCAAACAGCTACATGCAAGGTGTGTGGCACCAAGATAAATGATGCCGGATCGAAAACGTTGAATTTCATCAGGCATCTCAAAACGCACCCAGGCAGGTCAGTCACTTGCTAATGTGCTGATTGCGCCCTTGTCCTTTACGCACTGAAATTCCTCCTCATTCCTTGAATCTTTTAATTATGTTATGCACTGTTGAAGGTGAAATAAGCAAATGTCTTCCTATCTTTCTTTGAGGAACATTGTTTTTAAACATTTCAATAATTTTCACGTATTTGTTGTGAAACTGGCGATCCTCGGCCCATCTTTGCTCCTGAAGGACTAGACCTTTCTTGGATGCTGCTTTTGTACCAAATCATAATTACAATCACCTGTTGACATCACCTGTTTCAAATCACATCATTATTTAACCAATTTACCTGATTACTAGCCCTAAATTGCTCCTGTCCCAACCTTTTTTGGAATGTGTTGCAGGTCTGAATGACAGGAAAGGATGTATATTTACAAATGAAATTAAGTTGACCAGACAAAACATGAAATATTTTGTGTTCACATTGTCTGCAATGAAATACAAGTCAAAGTACATTTAGAAATCACTACTTTCTTTTTTTATTTGTGTTTTTCATACTGTCCCTAATTTTTCTGATTTGGGGTTGTATTTCTGTTCACTTTCATATTTCTGTTCTGTGTTCACTGAGCGTACCAACACTTAGAAAATAAATAAATAGCATTACATCAGTGAGTTATACTGCTTATTGTGCGTAATTTGGACTGACACTGAGATGCATGTTGTTCTGTAACTGGTGTGGCGCTGCCACTATTGTCTTGATTTCCACTTCGACATTAGACATTTTTTTGAGTGAAAGAGATGTTACATTAAGCATATATAGTCACAGGTAACAAGCTAACCATCACAAATTGTTGTGCTAATGGTGGGATTGCCTAGGAACAAGCAAATTGTATCTTTGTAGTTGTATCCATATAATGTGACAGACTTAGGTTAATATTTCACGAGGTCTGAGGGCTAGAGGGATGTGTTAAGTAGACCCCATAAAGTTATCCTACAACTGATTTTGATACTGTACTGTATGGATGGTAGATACAGGACATGCTTTGAATTCATAAGATTTAACAATACAGTGTCAGGGACAGATCCGATGGCCAGAGACTTGAGACTCGACATGGACTCGAGCTCAAAGACTTGAGACTCGACTTGGACTTCCAAAAAATGACTTGTGAACATCTCTGAACGATGCACATTTGGGAATTGATCACATTAACTAAATATGTTGTTGCTTTATTGGCCATTACCTTACTTTAAAAAAATCTGTTCAAATTCAGCATGGTTTTAGCTGCAAATTATATTATACATGTAGGCCTACTGTATGTACTTTACAGCAGCTCAGAGTTCCCTAAATTAGACAGACCCTTAAATGGAAAGCAACACACACTCTATCTTTGCTTCAGCAAGTATTAAAAGCATCCAAATCTATGAAGCAACCTAAAGGACTAGGAAGTGAGTCTGAAGGTATGAAAATCTGCAAAGTGGAGTGTCTAGAAAAGAGTCAAAGCAATAGGTTGTGAGAGTTATGATTCCCAGTGTATGACTTGGGTAACAACAACAGGCTAATTTCATGCTCTTCCTCCAGTCAAGCAGAAAAGGCACAAATGCACTCAACCAAACGGTGCTGCCCAAATGTCCTTGTTTTCCGATGCAGGGCTGCTACTTGCAACTTGTCAACTCAAGGCCTGTTACACACATAGCTCTTATACAAATCATGCAACAATCCGCTGGATTCAATGGCTACGTAAAAGGCAGAGGACTGGAGCGCTGAGAGCTCTTGAAGGGCTTCAATGCCACGACGACAAGCACAAACTGGGTCACTGGGAAATAGAGGACGCCTATGGAAACCCCGGTGTCTCCATGGCAACTGCGGTGTTGACACAGCTATTACCTCCTCATCTCGGCAAATAAACCACGATAAGAAAGCGGCGTGTTCTATTGTATGCAGGATGGATAATAAAATAAAATAGAAGTCAGTATCAGGTTGAATGTAAAAGCAATAGATCTCTGCTTCTTATTCCATCTTGTGAAGGGCTCTTTGCAGGTCTTCATCAGGGTCATTGTCAGCAGTATTTTTTAGTTTTTTTTAATTAATTAATTATTTTTTGGCCATTTCTGCCTTTCGATAGGAAAGCTGAGATATGAAAGGGGAGAGAGAGGTGAAAACATGCAGGAAAACCGCCACAGATCGGACTCAAACCCTTGATCTTCTGCGTCGAGGAATAAACCTCTGCATATGTGTGCCCACTCTACCAACGGAACTAACCGGCCACATTGTCAGCAGTATTGACTTGTAAAATAAGGGTATTTTAATTTTATACAAATCCTACAGTGTGCCTTGGATTGTTTTTGAAGGAGACGTTTTGAGACCACGTTCCACCCGTCCAACGAGCCCTTCACAAGATGGAATAAGCACACCTGTATGCAGTATGCGATCACCACAAAGACGCAGCAGCATGTCTAATCCATTGCCTCCAGATCTCTGCTTCTGTTTGAACATTTTGAAGGTCTGCAGCTGGGTGATATGTCAAATACGAAAAATCAAATATCACAATAGTTTTGACTAAATACATTGATGTCAATATTGTAGGGTTGACTAATGGTGCTTTCACAAAATATTTACACAATGAGAGTTTTGATAAAAAATCACCAATAATGTGGATACAATGATTAAGTGGTTAAAGGCAAATAATAGAACAGCTACAACAGTTTACTGTAATGCAGCCTATTAAAACAAGGAAAAGACACTTGTGTCATATTACAATATCCAAAATTGATGACAATATCTAGTCTCATATATCGATGTTGATATAATATCCATATATCACCCAGCCCTAGTCTGTAGCTCTCCCTGGTTGAAGTTAAACATAATAGAAGGTTGTTTGGGGTGAGACAGGTGCCAATAAGAATCTTTGGATTTTGGGAAATTGTGTTTTCATCAACTGTTACTGAGCCAGTTTGGCCCCAACAGTGAATCTGATCAGTTGTTATCATGGGGAGGTGTATTATTCAGCTATGTGCTGTTGTCTAAATGTCTCCTGTGGCTCTGAAGGAGCTTTGTCAAATGTAAGAAAAATAACCCTGCTGATGTCATCAGGGTATCAATCTTCTCATCAAACTCTTGACAAGTCCAAATGTCCAACTATGACTTTTACAATAGAGGAATGTGGCATCAGGCATGTCCAAAAGAATTGAATATAAGATGAAAAGCTACTGCACCATTTTTAAAATGTGACCATTATTAAAACAAATAAAATGAATGTGAATATGGATGTGTGCTGTATATCATGTATATTACGCTGTGAAAAAAAGTAGTATATATATCGCTCAGGCCCAGGCTGGAAAGATTGACTCCAAGTATGCTTATCATTTAATTGATCTCCAGAAGGGGAAGATAGCTCTAGTCTCAAACACACATATAAGCACAGAAATGAACACACATAAGCACATGCTTGTATGCAAGCTTGCACACAAGCATACACACACACACACACACACACACACACACACACACACACACACACACACACACACACACACACACACACACGCACACACGCACACACACACACTCAGGATTAAAATCAAATTGTTTTCCTTCATTAGTGCCAGAAGTGTGTGTGACACAGACGTCGCCGCACGCTGATGTCCACCTCCTGACCCCTGACTAAGCAACAGTGGGATTGCTGTGTGTGTGTGTGTGTGTGTGTGTGTGTGTGTGTGTGTGTGTGTGTGTGTGTGTGTGTGTGTGTGTGGTGTGTGTGTGTGTGTGTGTGTGTGTGTGTGTGTGTGTGTGTGTGTGTGTGTGTGTGTGTGTGTGATATGCAGGTCACTGGCCACAGAAGAGGGTGAATCTGGCTGGACTTGATTGAAACTGGCGGTTAATTCCAGGGCTTCCCACTGAGATTAGAGGAGAGAGAAAGAGAGAGAGAGAGAGAGAGAGAGAGAGAGAGAGAGAGAGAGAGAGAGAGAGAGGATGGCAGGCTAAAGGTTAGAGCGGACGAGATGGGACCAAATGAATTGCCAATAGCCTGTCTGTGTCTGTGGATGTTAACTGGAGAGAAAGACAAAGTGTGTTTGACAGTGTCCTGCTATATCAAGTAGCGAAGAGGGGATTCTCTTTACTTATATTTAATTGTTGTTTCTTTAGTCTTTTCATTTATTTATTTTTTTACTTTTTTTCTCTTACTGCTGCAACACTGTAAATGTACCTGTTGTGGGATTACATAATAAAGGATTTTGAATCTTGAATCTGAGAAGGAAGGAAATAGTCTCCTGAGTTAATCATCTACATCTCTCTTTACAACTGGCAAAGATGTAACGTAAGGCTAATATAGACCAACTAGTTGGCTTTAAAAGCTGAGGTGAAAACATATTATATATTACATACAATTTATTATTAAGTTGTTGCATTGTCAATTCATTCTCAACTAATATCCCAGTGCAGACTCGATCAATATGGCCTATTATGTCCCTGAGGACAATACATTGAGTGTGTGGGTGCCATCACTGTGTGTGTGTGTGTGTGTGTGTGTGTGTGTGTGTGTGTGTGTGTGTGTGTGTGTGTGTGTGTGTGTGTGTGTGTGTGTGTGTGTGTGTTGATGTGTGTCCATGAACGTCATTGTGTGTAAGCAAGCATGAATGTGACATGACTTTATATACAGCATTTATGCATAAAATCTGCAATATGCATGCATCTTTTCAATTCGATACTGATGAAGTATGCTCAGTGACTCTTGCAAAATGTCAGCTCTTAGTGCAGTGATGGAAGTACCCTCCTTTTACACTGAACCTAGACCAGCTGTTTATGAGTGTTGGAGAAATATTGTGACAGCTGTTTTGATGCTGTTAGCTGTAGTCTAAAGATTTGATAGAGCATATGGCTCACAGCAGTGTCACCCAGACGTTTTCACAGAACATAGAAATGCAGGAATGATATCTGTAGAGCAGTGGAAACAAATACATGACACAAAGTGCAGATTGTGGGGACTTGCCGGATCGTACACCATCTTTTTGTCTGCCCCATGTCGTGGCTGTATGAGCTGGCCTGTTTTTACCCAGGCTTCCCATCACCCCCCATTATCCACACTGTGAAAAATTCATGCATCTTCCCAGCAAAGAGCTGGGAATGATTAAACATTCAGATTTCAACTCTGAAAATGGAGGCTGAAGTGGTCTCTCTCTCTCTCTCTCTCTCTCTCTCTCCCAGTGTATGCGTGTGTGTGTGTGTGTGTGTGTGTGTGTGTGTGTGTGTGTGTGCATGTGTGTGTGTGTGTGTGTGTGTGTGTGTGTGTGTGTGTTTGTATACAGTCCAAATAGGTAAGACTCACTGCTCCTTTCTTTTTCTATCTTGTGATTGAGAATCATGTTTTTCCTGAGATGAAGCCAAGCGTAAACTAGTGTGTGTGTGTGTGTGTGTGTGTGTGTGTGTGTGTGTGTGTGTGTGTGTGTGTGTGTGTGTGAGCGCAGATGAAGAAACAGTGAGGCAAAATGGAAAATAGGTTGATAAAAAAACAGTAAGCCAGGGAGACGGAGAGAGCGAGTTCAAAAGACGAGCAGGCCTGACTTGAACTTTCCCAGCTCTGCTGATGAGGAGCGAAGT
This sequence comes from Gymnocephalus cernua, assembly GCA_023631565.1. NCBI lineage: Eukaryota > Metazoa > Chordata > Actinopteri > Perciformes > Percidae > Gymnocephalus > Gymnocephalus cernua. The sequence goes on along the minus strand of CM042438.1, from coordinate 23,441,980 downwards.
GGACAGGGATAAGGAAAGAGAGGCTGAACTCACACATCACACACTTTCACCTCCTTTGTAGGGACATGACACAGGTCAACACACACTTCATAAACCATGACTCCTGTCCCTGCATTAGTGTTACACTGGTATTGGTTCGGAATTGTGCTTTAGAAATGAATTTGACATCATGAATCTGAGGTTGATACTGATTTCTATTTGTAACCAAGATATTGCAACATCTAGTCTCTGCCACTGCTTATGGGGACCAATTTACGGTCATTTCTGAATCTGAATCTGAACAAACTTAAAGGAACATGCCGACTTATTGGGACATTAGCTTATTCACCGTAACCCCAACAGTTAGACAAGTCGATACATACCCTTCTCATCTCCGTGCATGTCGTAACTCTGTCTGACGGCTCCACCGTTAGCTTAGCCTAGCACAGATCCTGGAGGTAACCGGCTCCAACTAGCCTACTGCTCCGAATAAGTGACAAAATAACGGCAACATGTTCCTATTTACATGTTGTGATTTGTATAGTCACAGCGTGTACAAATAACAACGTCACTTGAGACACAGCCATCTTCTAACTATACAAACTGGGAACTATATTCTCAGAAAGGGAAGCAGTGCTACTTGGGCGGAGTGATATGCTTGCAGCTCTGAGCAGAGCTGCAAGCGTATTACTCCGTTGTTATTTGTACACGCTGTGACTATACAAATCACAACATGTAAATAGGAACATGTTGCTGTTATTTTGTCACTTACTCGGAGCAGTAGGCTTGTTGGAGCCAGTTACCTCCAGGATCTGTGCTAGGCTAAGCTAACGGTGGAGCCGTCAGACAGAGTTACGACACGCACGGAGATGAGAAGGGTATGTATCGACTTGTCTAACTGTTGGGGTTACGGTGAATAAGCTAATGTCCCAATAGGTCGGCGTGTTCCTTTAATGCAGAAGAAAATACAGTATGTTTCACTTGAAACCAATTGAGAATGCAGTTTAGTTGTTTGGGAAAGTAATTTTTAGGAGACTAAAATATGCACATTGATCAAAAGGACTAGTACCTGTTCCCAATTCTCCTTTAATTTTATATGGACTCGTCCATGTTCAAACCACAAATGACAAAAGTTAATTGAGGAAGCACCAGCTTCTGATACCTGATAGCAGTTGAACAGCAGCCTTTGCAATGCAATTTATTCAAATTACATACATCTTTGCTTATTGTTTGTCTTCTGATTTTTTTTCAAAGCATACCATAGTTTGCCGATAAAATGCTTATCAGTTCAGGTATAACTGAGGAATAGTTTTGAGGAATAGTCACAATCGCAGTCTCGCATGATGATAATGTAGCAGCTTAAATCTGTCACTGCAAGCTTATTTTTCGCACATGTACTTGAGGCTCTCTGAGAAGCAATCAATCAGTCTTAACATTCGGATATACATTGTTGCAAAAGAAGTAGAAGGAGTAAAAAATACTTACACACTACAATTATTCATCTGCATATAAACCGACAAGCTGTGATAAGGGACAAACTCTGACACTGAGTGCTGGATAGTTGATTGTTACAGTAACAGAATTCCAGTACCGCATGACTCAATGACAAGAAAACAGGCTGACTAATAGCAGAGGAAAGCAAAAGCAGGCAGAGCTTATGTATTTGTGGGTTGTAGGATTTGATTTGACATGAGAGAATTGGGTAATCTATTAGCAGGCTGGTGCTATTTATCAGCACAGTATTAAATCCTGACGTCACATGAGCTGCAGAATAGTCTCAGATTAAAGGGAATTAAGATTAGCCTTTAGAGTTTAATCTCATACAGGTGTAAAACAGTGGATACACATTTGCTGTGATATGTGGCCGCGCTGTGACATCTTGACGGGATGATCTCACACACAAGCACGAGCATAGACATACTGCTCTGAATACATTTAGACTTTATCCATTCGGTAAAGTGGACGTGTGTGCTCACATACAGGAACAGACAAACGCACACATGATACATCACAATAAATGTTTATACACAGAACACAGGCACAATGTGTGGGCGCACACACACTCACATTAGGGCTGGGCAATATCAAGAAAAGCCAATATCACAATATTTTTGACCAAATACGATATTGATATTGTGACGATGTTGTAGGGTTGGCGATGCTTTCACAAAATGTGAACACAATGAGATTTTTTGATAAATAATCATCAGTACCATGGTATCATTAAAGGCAAATAATAGAACAGCTAGAAGAGTATTGTAAGTTTAGAAAATGACATCACTTTACTGTAATGTAGCATTTAAAACCCGGAAAAGACAACACTTGTGTCACGATATCCAAAATGTAAGATATCTGTCTCATATACAACAGATTCTCACTCCCATCTCGTAAAATACGGACGCTTGGTTACATGCCTTTGGCGTTGTTATTGACGCTAAAAGTCTCCTTTAGCGTCAGATCTAAACACGCTTTATCTAAACGCGCTTGGTTGGGACTATTGCCGTCACTTTTGATGCACCTAGGCTAAGGAAAAAGTCGTGGGTGGGCTTACGTTTCCATGACACACGGGAAGAACGGGACGGTTGGGTTTAGGAAAAGAAGAACGGACGGTTGGGTTTAGTAAAAGAAGAACAGACGGTTGGGTTTAGGAAAAGAAGAACGGGACGGTTGGGGTTAGGAAATGTGACACGCGGGACACGATCCCCGGTCTCCTGGGTGAAAGTCCTGCGTTGTTTGACCCATCCTCCACCCCAACCAACCTCCCTATGCGGATTTTCGGCCTTTCATACTACTCGCTACTGTCGTCGCTCTTAGTGCTACATCACTTTCAAAACCTGTGTAGCTGCTGCTCTCCCTGGTGCGTTCTACAAACACGCTGAAGGGCGTTTTTTTCGTAATAAAATAAAATAAAATAAAAATAATGAAATGTCACTGGCTACAGAAACCCCAAATTACACAAACTTGTAATTAACAGCACAAAGTATTACTGACAACCCTTTCAGAGATAAAGAACATGGGGATTAGATATATATTGTAGGCCTATATCATTTGTTTATTCAGGATATCTATCTTCAACCTGAATAAACAAATGATTTTAAAGATAGGTTATTAGCTATTATTGATGATATAATAGCTGTGTTGCTTTGTGTTAAAGAATTAGCATTGAATAACCTATTCAATATGTTGTCAATGTCATATTACACTTTTGATTCATATTAAGGCTGTGAAATGATGAAAATGACTAGGCCCTATACATTTTGTCAGTGAAGCGTTCACAAACAACCACCAGGTCTTTGCTAGTTCCACAATAGTAAACGCAAATATGAAAGACAGGGAAAAACTGCACTCTGACAGACAGAAAGTGCAAGCTAGGATTTTTTGGTTAAACCTTTGGTTATATTTGGTGAATTATTTAGCCTCATTCCCTGTTTGTTAGCACGCTTAGAGTGGTACCAGTGCATGCCTTATGTTTTCCCATTTAATTCAATACCATAGTCTTCATCCTAACAGCAAAAGTGAGCTCACTACAACCTCTCATATACAACCAAGTGAAATCGCGGTCAACCCGCAATTCATTTCTAACACGTTTAATGTTTCAAATTAACCTAACAGAAATTATTAAACACGTTAAGTTTGACAGCACTAAATGGCGCGATACTTTTCATAATCATGATGCACACCCATGTTGACAGCTGACTATGCAAATCGCTAAGATAGGGATAAAGGCAGACTATTATAAATGGGTCCTGCTACTGACACTTACCAGTAGCCTGCCTCTTGCTGATGTGACGTTAAAGGAGAACTCCGGCCAATTTTTACGTTAATATTGCTAAATATAACTATGCAAGACTTGTCTATAGCAAAAACTTTGACCGGTCCTCCGGAGGACAGCCATGACCAGCGGGCGCTCTCGCGATTGTTGTCGTCGCGGCAAGCGAGGAATGCGGGCCGCAGAAGCACGGCCGCTGGTCGGACACTACCATCACGATCGCCACAGCAGAGAATACTACTCTCCAACGCCAGATGGATCGCACACAAAATGGATATATATCATATATATCCATATATATGCTACAAATACACACGGGACTCGTGCATGATGATTATTACTGAAACCTGACTGAACACGTCCCAGACGACAGCTAGCTAGACAGCTAGCTAGCTAGCAGCTAACAGGGTAGGTGAATGTTGAAAATGCATCCTGTTCATGTTACACAGACATTTGCATTGGCTGTTCATATTGCTTTGTTTAGACTGTTTTGTGTGCCGACGGCCGTCGGTTGGACGGCCGTTCTGGATTTCTCCAGAACGCACAGATTGTCAGTCCGTCCCTGCACTGTCCAAACGTCCGTATTTTACGAGTTCGAAGTGAGAACGGGTTGTTATATATTGATATAATATTGATATATTGCCCAGCCCTAACTCACACATACCCACAGTGTATGTGCCTGTTTCACACAGACTCACACTCTCAAAGCTGTCTCTCTTTCATGAGTCCAGAATGTGGTGAAGGCAAATGACCAGGTCGTCATAACTCACAGCATTGGGTAGACCTGTAACCTTAGCACGCACTACATAACCCTGTGATACTCTGTAAGATGATGTATAAAGTGTGGTTGTGACATCACAATCATATGGAAGTCCAGATTTCTTGAAGTCCATTTCTTTGTGGATTGAGAATTTTGTAGCAGCTAGACCTGTTTTATAATCAAAGAAGGCATCTAAATTTCACTTAAAATATGGGACCTTTAAAAGAAAAGAATACACATTAAAAATAAGAATAGAAGAAGAGTTAAATCTCACGTTACTGTCCCTCCCAGCTCCGTTAAGTCCCAAATACACTGCTCCAGAACGTCGTGCATGAAAACATCCGCCCCTATTTTTTATGAATAACACACGACAACGGCAGCTATGCATGCGCGGCCCCGCGACTCTTCACACCACTGTCCTATTTCCAGCATTGAAAAAAGCATTTTGTTTCCCACTCGCTCCTGCTCCTACATCCTGGCTCCCATAGCTCTACAGCCAAAATGGCAACGAAGATAACAAAAACAGGTATTTATTCGTCTCACATCGTGCCTTACTTTAGTCGATCATAACATTTTTGGTATGGAATTAATCTACAGATGCTTCGGTTGAAAATGAGACCAAACTTTTCTATGGATGTCAGTTTTTGAGCTGCGACAAAGGCCAAAATGTGGCATGCAATAGACTAGGTATTGATTTGATCTGTTTCCCAGGAATGCCTTTTGCTATGTGATTTGTTGTTGATCACTAGCAGCCACTACCAGCCGGTTAAGAGGAGTCAGGAGTCATCAGTCAATGATGGTATAAAACAGAGCAGTTAAGCAATTACATTTTTTCAAAAACTGGGAATCACTGCAACCACGAGAGGTCTGGGAGCATACAGGCATAAAAGTGCACAAAAAATATTAGACTGATGGGTCCAGTAGCATGCGAGATTAGCTGCAGACAGACAGAAATACACACACACACACACACGCACGCACGCACGCACGCACACACACACACACACACACACACACACACACACACACACACACACACACACACACACACACACACACACACACACACACACACACACACACACACACACACACACACACACACACACAACTGAACGCATGATCCCCGCCAGGGATGTTTGATTTCTAGAGAAGACAGCAGTGTGTCTTCACTAACAACAATCAATGCTTTCTTTGTCCTACATTTTCACACCCCAAGCTGATAATGACAAATAACAGAAAACATAAGCCATGAATAAGAGGTCAATTTATTTTCGAAAATGCAGGAATATGCAAAACCTCTCCAGCAGAGTAGTGATTAAAGTAACACCAGTTCTGTAAGTGTAGTTATAAACCCCTGTACAACTTTGCAACGCAAATAAGTGTGAGGTAAGCTTGTCCAGTAATACATTATTACGATTTCATTAAAATATGAAAATACACATTAAAACAACTTTGAATTACGTTTTATTTTGATATTCCTAACACATTTCACTGGCTTTACCCATGGTGTATCATCTTATCACATAAAAGAAGATAAGCAATGTCAGACAAGTTGATAAACTACAGTGACTTTAAAGACACAGAACAGTCACTGATCATAAAGTAATTAAACTGCTGTAATGGTTATGAAATCCCAAAGAATCAAGCCTTTGAACATGTCATAACCCTACGCAATAACATCCCCATAAATCAACCATGTTCCACAAATCCTACATGTACAATATAGCTTCTGAGTGCCCTTCCTGTTCCCCGTGGCTGCGGCTGATAGAGTAGAGACCAGCGGCTGAAAGCAGGGGTGAATCAACCACTGTGGCACACAGACAGGGCTGCATTGTTTGCCGCTGATCGTAACAATAGGACCTCTGTCAGAGGGGATCATCTGTTTTCTTGGCAAGTTGGCCCGTTAATAGGGCTACTTATGCTCTGTGAATGGGCCGGAGCAGGTCCGAAACACGTCAGAACGGACGAATAAACACACAAACAGACCAACAAGCAGGCTGGCTGGGGCAGGCGTGTGTCACTCAGTGGTAAGTGTGGGTGCTTCGCCGACGAAAAGAGGTTTAAAACACGCACACACGCACGCTCGCACGCACGCACGCACGCACGCACGCACACACACACACACACACACACACACACACACACACACACACACACACACACACACACACACACACACACACACTCAGTAGAAAGAGAATGAGGATTAAAGGCTCTGAATACCACTGCACATTCAAGTTTAACTGTCCGACAGTCTCTGAAAAAACACTTAGAAGTCTATTAACAAGAAAAGGTGAGAGAAAGAGAAAGTGAGGGAATAAAAGAGAGCGACAGTGAAAGAAAGAGAGAGAATAAGCACACGCCCAACATTTTCCAGGTCAGCCCAACCGCCCCGGGCTAAACTCGCCACTCTGTTACTGTTTTTCTTCTCCACTTTTTTCCTCCTCTCTCTCTCTCTCTCTCTCTCTTTCTCTCTCTCTCTCTTTCGCCCAGGGGCAAAGTCGAGCTGCAACAGGATTCAGCCGTTCCCACAGAGACGGGAGAGACGGTGCTGCCATGGCAACGAGGCATCGCTTGCTCCAGTGGAGAGCTACTCCATCTCTCTGCCTCTCGTTCTCTACTTCTTTCCTCATCGGCACTCCACCTCTCACTCTCTTCTTCTTCTTCTGGCAATTTGGGAACCTTCCTCCTTTGATCAATATTTCCTTCTTTCCTTTCTTCCTCTCCACCTGTATCTCTCTGCTCACCCTCCTTCTATCCATTCATTCTCCACGCCAAACACATGATTCAATAGCTCAGACAGCAGCACTCCTCAACAGAGAGAAGGCCAACACTTCACACAGCTCAGCTCAGCATACCTTCACAGAGTGGCTATAAAGAGAAAAACATTTGAATCAAATCAACAAGCTCTATTACACTCTCAATTCATTCAGTAGTCCAAGGTAAATGTGCCAGCAAAGGTTGGAGTCTAAACTGTATGTGCTGTTTGTGAGGCTTTTTAACTCCGCCAAGAACTGAATTCTCAGCATTGAATTCTTTATAAATTTCTAATGGAAAAATGTGCCAAAAAATGGGACTACTATGAAGGCATCAGCACATAAAAAGGTTTTAGTGCTGACAATACTATTCGTGATCAGCTAATTTTTACAATAAATTGACCCAATATAGTGTTTCTGAAAGTAAATGTTTATTTACATTTCTTTGACTCTCTTTTGAACATTTTGAACAGCTAAGGAGAGTATTAGCAGATACCCTCAGATTAAGGGTTACCAGAATATGAAAAAGTTGGAGCTCTGCATCTGCAAGTAACAATCCAATCCACTTTATTTATATAGCACGATTTTAACAAACACAAGGTTTCCAAAGTGCTGCACAAAAAGATAAAACAGAATAAATAGATAACACAATAAAACGATGAGGTACCCAATAGAAAGATAAAAGCAATAAAAAAAAATAAAAAAAAATAAAATAAGTAAAATAAATAAAATGCACTGCCCGCACAAGGTAAAAAAAAATAAATAAAAATAATAAAAAAAAAATATATATATATATATATGTATATATATATATATATATATAAGTATACACATAAGGTCAACACTCTACATGGTGTCAAAAGCCAAAGAAAAGAGGAGGGTTTTAAGAAGAGTTTTAAAATGAGACAGAGAAATGCCACCAAAGACCGTGACTTCTGTCTTTTCTTCATTAAAATTCTGAAAGTTTAAAGACATCCAAGCTTTAAGGTTGTGTAAACACTTTAGTAATGGGTTAACAGAGTAGGAATCAGACTTTTTGAGGGGGACATAGATCTGGCTGTCATCCGCGTAGCAGTGAAAAGAAATGCCATGTTTCCTGAGAATGGAACCAAGTAGGAGTAGATAGAGAGAAAATAAAAGAGAAAATAAAAGAGGGCCAAGAACACAGATCAAGTTATTACATTATAATGAGATTCAAGTGTGTTCTTTCCTTGGTGAGATAATTGCATTGATGTTTTTGCATTGCACCTCCTTGATCTGTGCTCTATGATCAGGGCTTAGGTCTGGCTATCTGATTGGATCCATTTCAGCCACTTGGACATTCATAAAATTACAGAATGATTGTTGAGAATTAAAAAAAAATGACTTCATGGTAATCTTCCTAGTAATTTAGGTGGGAAAAACTGTTGTTAGGCGGGTATGCAGTAACAACATGATTTATTCTGACAGAGGGCTGTGGTGTATATTATAATAAAGTTCTTCCTTGTTGTAGCAGAAGTGCTCCGTGATGCCATTGGTGTCCAGATGCTATGTTGCACCAATACTAAGATTAAATTGGTCTCATCATCTCACTTATCCATCTATAATCACGGGATGTGTTCGATCTGGAGGAGCTGCAAAATCTTTGCTCAGTAACCAATAACACCTGAGATCTGTCAAGTATTCACTCCAAAAACATGTAAACTGCAGTCAATCATGTTCCTACGAAAGAAAGAAAATCCATTCACATACATTTGCAGCTCCCCCTTCAATCTACATCATTTGTGAACCTATAAACTGTATCAAGCGAGAAATGAAGCAGTAAACTGCATTCGGATTGACAGTGTGATTGATCTGCCAGCATGTGGTCGATTGTGGTCGAAGGCAACAGTGATGTGGGGCTGCCTGTCTCCATGCTTTTAGTCCGGCCATAACCTATTCATGCCACCTTCAGAGGAAAGATCTATCAGACACACCAAAACTAAAAGCTCTAATAAAATCATTTACGGTTGAATCACTGTTGTGATCTAATGATGACAAAAAGGAGGAGGCATTTATGAAAATGTCACAGATGATTGCTGTGAGCTCCACCTGTGACACGGAGCTTGCATTGATACTAAAGCTAGAAGACTCTCATTGCCATCACTTCATCAAACCCAGCAGTCTTTCCTCATGCTATGACATTTAATTCAGC